>JANAVB010009596.1:44198710-44284972 GCA_029216955.1 Iris pallida
TAGGTTACTGATTTTTATTAAGATTTCTTTTGTATCAACACACAATCTCATTTTCTCTCTCTCTCTCTCTGTCTCTCTCTACAGATTGTAATGAGTTTGGGTTTTAATGAAATGTCATTCACTCAATCAATCAATTGATTGAAGTTTTATAGGTGGAGTGTCATAGGATCAATCCCATTACAAAAGGCACACAGTCAGCACACATACATATCTAATTTTTATGGAAGATTATTTCTCTCCCAACAAACCTCCCAATAAGATTCCATGTGATGTTTTTCAGACACTTTGTCTCTTTCCCTTGTTGTACCAGAATGTAGGCTTCTTCTGCCATTTCCTTGAACCCCTTCTTTTGTTTTCTGGGTTTGTGTTTGTGCCCCTTGTACGTCCTTGCAAATTTCTGCATGCTCTCCATCTCCCTCTTTGTCTACATTGATTTAATACAATATTATTACAAAAATCCTAGAGGAACTCATGAGTTCCTTATTTTTTCAAACTCAATAATGACCCCTCCAGATCCTTATTTTGTGTATGTAAGGAGGGCAATTTTTCGGTAATGGTTCTTTATTGTTAGTGTTCGTTACTTTTGCTTGTTAATGCTTAATTTATTTATTTTAATGGTACATATAATTTTAATTATATAGTGGTTTTGTGTTTCTTTTGATATCTACATTCTTTGTTCCATATCTATTATATTTTAGTTTTGCATCTTTTGCTGATTTATTTCTTTTTTTCATGCTTGCACTCATATAATTGCTAGGTGTTGGTGTATTTGGAGATGCCAGATAGACAGCTAAAGATTTTACAAATTTGAACAGTAATTTTTTAAATATTTAGATTTTATAGTAGCTCGATCAATACAATTTTTATCATATATGGAAGTGAATCGACACTCTCTTATTAATTTTTACTTATATACATGCATCATTTATCTTCAAAAAAATTAATTAAACTTCGCGTCATTAATATATGTTGGTAAAAAAAATATTGTTATAATGTTCATGTAAAATAGGCCTTATCTTCAGTTTTTGAACATAGCCCTCTAAATCTCAGGACCAGTCCTAATTTCCAGCTTCAACAACGAACCAGACTCTGATACCAAAATATTGAAAAATCTAGGAGAACCATTACTATAGTTGTTATGTAGTAGAGGAAATAGCACTAGATGGTTTGACCAGTGAATTCAGTAACCTTTTATAGGCTCTACAACCAAACTACACTACTACTTCAACAACAGCTAAAGAATAGCTCAAATTTTTTTAACATCCAGCAACTACGTACAGACTAATTCAACACAAAGCAAAACATGAAACAGTAAACGACTATGTTTGAATTATTTCTAACAAGAGTTCCAACACTTCAAACAGCCATCCCCAAAAATTTATTCCTTGAAATTGTTGTTATTCTTGTTGTTTCACTTAATAATATTGTATTAAATCAATGTAGACAAAGAGGGAGATGGAGAACATTCATAAATTTGCAAGGACGTACAAGGGGGCGCTCACACACAAACCCAGAAAACAAAAGAGGGGATTAAATGAAATGGCAGGTACAACAAGGGAAAGATTTGAAGAGTCTGAAAAATCTCACATGGAATCTTATGGGGAGGTTTGTTGGGAGAGAAATAATCTTCGATCAAAATCAGATATGTGAGCTGACTCTTTGCTTTTTGTGATGGTATTGATCCTACGATACTTCACCAATAAAACTTCAATCAATTAATTGATTGATTGAGTGAATGACATTTCATTAAAACCCAAACTATTACAATTTGCGCGCACACACACACACACACACACACACACACACACACACACACACACACACACACACACACAGAGAGAGAGAGAGAGATTGTGTGTTGATACAAAGAAACCTTAATGAAAATCAGTAACCTAGGATACAGTGTAGAACCTTCCAGGATTGTCATTTGTTTCTGGAACTTGAAATAGTCAGAGTGAAAACAATTATAATATATCTTGAGGAAAAAATTGAGCTAAAATCTCATAACTGAAAAAATGTATATATTCTTAAAAACAGTAAAATATTTATTTTTCCCGCCAAAAATTCTTTAAAACTGGAAGAAAAAGGTATAGAAAAAAATTCTAATTTCATCAGTTCTTTATTTTCCTGTCCAAATCCAATTTATATTGTGAAATTGCGTACTAAGGAAACAAGTGCTGCTATAAGTTTTCAGTTCTCTTGAATCAGGTCAAATTCAAGCTGGTGTAATTTGTATCAATTTCAATTTTCCACATACTTCCAACAAAATTGTTTGGGGATTCTTTTCACAGAGAGCTGACAATGTTTTAAGTTGAATATTGGCCGTCTAACTCTTTTATCCGGCATAGGACTGGGTCTAAAAATTGTAGATCTTCTATGTCAACAAAAATAAATATAAGAGAAGGACTCAACCAGGGGTGGCCCTGGCCCAGGGCAGACCGGGCGATGGCCCAGGGCCCCCTGACGAAAGGGGACACCAACATGGAACTATCTATAATAGAACTAGTATGTATTATATGTCTTTTTTAAACAAAAAATATTGTGGTGCAGTGGTTACAATGCTAGACTTGTATATAAGAGGTCCTTGGTTCAAATCTTAATTGCAACAAAATTTTGTTTTATTTATACTTTTTTTTTACATTATGTATGGGACCCATTTAAGAAATTTTGCCTCGGGTCCCTAATTGCTCAGGGCCGGCCCTGGACTCAACTAGCTAACCTAATTTTTTTTGGAATAAATCTTCTTTTCTATTAAAAATATAAATAGAGAGACTTTTTCTTTGATCTTAATGTTCAATAGCTAATTTTATGCACTTCCTCGGTGGCAGACTTATAACATCATAGATATCAGCGCCTTCTTGCTTAATCATGATACTATAATATCCGGGGGGGGGGGGGGGGGGGGGGGGGGGGGGGGGGATTAAGATCAGAAAGAGGATCTGATTCTCAATCTATATAACCCTAGTATTCTTCAAATAACATTCCAAAGTTTATATTGTAGGCATGCATTGTACCTTGACTTTGTAATACCCAGGGCCGGCCCATGGGTAAGCCGACAAGACTTTGGACTTGGGCAACCCACTAAGCTAAGGCAGCCCTCCAAATCCAACGTGACCCGCAAAAGGTCGGGGTCTCAAAGAATTGCTAGAATAGTATTAAATATATAACCTTAATCCTTACTACCAGCTCTAACACAAAGAATAGGTTTTTTTTTGTTAATGTTACAGAAAACACGAGCCTTAGCCGGGTTGAATGGAACAAAAAGATTCAAATAGCAGATCCCAGGAATTTATTCACTGATGTTGTTATTGTTGTTGTTTCACTCAATGATTTGGAATTAAATCATCAAAGACAAAGATAGCAAGTGTTCCAAAAGTGGAAACATTCACTGATGTTGTTATTGTTGTTGTTTCACTCAATGATTTGGAATTTTTCATTTGTTTGCATAACTTGAAACAGTCAAAAGTGGAAACATTCACTGAGTTGAAGTAAGAAAACAAGTGTTCCTAATAAGTTTCGAGTTTTCTTTTGAATTAGGTCAATTTCAAATTCTACGATTACGCTAATCAGTAGATTTCAGCTACAAATTCCAGATGGTGTAATTTGTATCATTACCACTTTCCCATAAATGTTATCAATTCTTTTTGTAGAGATCTGACATTTTTTTTTACTCAATTAAGCTGCCTATTAGCCATCTAACTACAATATTCTTTTATCCGGGTTAGGAGCAAAACTTAAAAGAATTAAACTAGCTGACCCATAAAATTTGGAATAAAACCTTCATTATAGTAAAAAATTTAAGAAATTGAAGGACTAGTTTATCGATTGAGCTTAATGAAACATAAGACATACTTCAACTCAACATCGATCGACCCAAAACTTACAAGATCTAAGACTATGTACTTCAATTTTCCATGGTATATCAGTTCATTGCTCTTCTCTTGGAGCTACTTTAGAACTTCAACAAGAGCACAAAACTAGCACAATATTTTTCCTTCAAAACCCGGGGATAAAGAAATCAAATCTCTCATCTTCATTTTAATTAATTCCAAAATCAAAGAAAATTTTCCATAACCTAGATTAAGAAAGAAAAGACGACAAGACCAAAAAAAAAAGTTGATCTTCCTCATCAATAAAAACCCTAAAATTCAAATCCAAACTAAAATTAGATCAACTCGATAAAAAAAAACTCCACAAAATCAAGAGTGTTCTAAACAAAAACTTATATCCATGGCTACATATTTATATTATTCCAATAAGTCCCACCAATTGACTGAAAACACGTCAAACGAGATCTGAACATGGGTTGCTCTAATACCGTGTTAAAGTTGACCGTACCAAAACTTTCGGAGTCGTGGGATGATGGTTGAGAAGCACATATTCATATTGTTGTCATAAAAAGAAAAAAAAAATAGATTACCAAAACAAAGTAGAGTAAATTGAGAGTTATATATGAATTTTATTTTCTGGCTAATTAATTAGTTACGACCTGGAGCTGCTGCAGAACTCATAGAGCTTCCCTCGGTTGGAGAAGATGATGAGAGCGACCTCAGCGTCGCAGAGCACGGACAGCTCGTACGCCTTCTTGAGCAGCCCATTCCTCCTCTTGGCGAACGTCACCTGCCGGTTGATCTTGTTCTCTATCCTCTTCAGCTCCACTCTTCCCCTCCCCATTCAGTAAAAAAAAATCAAGAAAGAAAAAAAAAATTCAAGAAGAAGAAGGAAAGGATTTCTCCAGTGGGGAGAGAGAAGCAACCCTTACTTTGCTATTTATAGAAGCGAGGTTTGGAGAGAGAGATATGAAGTGATAAGAGTTGTTGTGGAGGAGCCTTGTTATAATTGACGTGTGCCGAAACGCCACTATCACCTCTCTATACGGATGGATGGGATTTTTTGCATTTATGCCCTTTTCAGCTTTTAAGTTTTCAGTTATTTATATATCCTCTTTTTCTTTTCTTCTTTTTACTAAATTAGGTTGCGAATGCATCATTGTTCTTACTCTAGCACTTGTGATGTCGATGAACCCATCCATCTATTCCTTAGGAATCCGAACATTTTTTTTGTACGCTTCTAATTTGGGAATATAATTTGTTCTTGTATATTATTTCGTATAGTAAATTTGCATTGCATGGATCTTAATTTTGAAGCATGGTTGCGTGTGAGACAATTGATGGCTTGGAAAATATAGTGTTCTCCATGCGAAGGTTCATCTTCTAAACCAATTAATCCAGCAACAAATTTCGATTATTCATGTGCACATATATACCAAAACGCTATAGAGAGAGATGTGATCACTAGCAACGGCGGAGCCAAAAAAATTCTTAGCAGGGGCTGAAATAATTTATTATAGGGGATTGAGAGTAGAGGCATACCAGGATGAATGAAAATTTTCTAGTAATTTTTTTTTTTATTTCGGTGTTACAGTCCGAGCCAGTCTAGCTTATTTATGCTCCGCCAATGATCACCAGTATCAGTCGCCTATATGAACCGATATTCGAGATTGGAGTGGACATTGAACGACGTCGAGGAGGTCGAGGAGTAGGTACATGTTAGAATGACAACATTAATATTAATATGCTAGATACTATATCAATTTAAGGTATAATAAATAAATGCGAAAAAGGAGATAAATAGATATTAAAGGTACGTAGCCTTCGCGTACAGAGGCCCATATGATATCTTTCTCTTTAAGTATAGTTTTAGCTACCTTGGTGAACGTACTTGTCGTTCTGCTACTCCTGAGATACAATCAGTACCAACAAGTAATTGGGGTTGTGTGCACTCGCGAACCCCGACGAAATCAACTTCTAATCAATATTGTCTTTTAGTCCTTGGTAAACTTGTTTATAAAAGAGAGTATCAGAGACGGCTAGCGACGGATTAGCGACTCCTTTTTTCATTATTAGGATACAATTACGTACTGTTTGATACAAAAAATATATCAGAGATAGTCGCTATTTTCATCGCTAAGTTAGTTGCTGAGGTAGTGACAAATATATATATGTCGCTATTTCGTCCCTGAATTTTCGTCGCTAAGTCCATCGCTATTTAGTCGCACCAAAGATTAATCAGCGACGGATATCAAACAATGACATAAACTAGCGACGAAAAGATTTAATCATTGTTCTGTCACTATTACTATTAGCGACGAAATATGTCACATTAGCAATGGATCGATAACGCTATTTTGCATTATTTTCGTAGTGCTACACGAATCTCAACTTGGATAGCCAACTCTGAGGACTTGGGATATATTCATACATATTATGTTCTTTGTACTATGTATTTCACTTACTATTGTCTAAATTGGTGGAATCAGAAATTTGAATTTGGGTGGACTACAGGGGCTAGGTGTGGGCTGACCCATATAAAAATGTAAAAAAACAAAACAGTCTGTCTTTATTGTTCATGATATTTTGATATTACCGAACTCGAGTGGCTCCTATGGTTATCGAGGAGAGGTATAAGACCCCGGTTGGATGGCAAAAGATCGGTGGATCGAGCCACATGAGCGTATTATTCCTTCAATTTATTTGGTGGGAGTTGGAGGAAGTGGGCCCAAAATGTATGCAATACAACATGCACAAAGTTCCGTACGTATCGTCCGACATATTAAAAAAAATAATATTTTGATATTAACAAGGTTACAATGAACTTTGAGATTTTTTTTTTTAACTCATTAACGAATGACTCCGTGCGCGATGGATCCCAAACCAAATTTAACATTGAAATGATGAGGCCTAGACTTAAGACCTATGTAACCTTAGGATACTTAATTTAGGTTAAATTTGATAGCCTAAATATGACCCAAGCAAGTTGAGAGTAATTTGGTTAGAACCAAAACGAAACATACATACATAATCAAATTTAAAACATCGGAACTGAGTATATTATGTCTTCATTTGCAAGAATATGATCAAGGACAAAAGTACAGGGACTGATATGCAAAAAAGTAAAATATTAATTCACAGACTCTATGCGGGCATGAGAAAAGGACGTTGGGTTGGAAAGTTAAAAAAAAAACCTTAAAAATTAACGTGGGAGACTCTGAAGTCTGAATAGTGGTGGGATTCATTGTTCTCTTTAAAGTGGACACGTGTAGATCACTGATTGGATTAGTGGAGATATTGCCCAATCACGTAATTACGTAAATCTCCATGGGGGAACCCTAATTCGGTAAGGAGAGAATGGTGGGTAAATGGATGGCTAAGATTGCTTCCTTGTGGGGACAATATCGATCTGTCATTAGGGGTGATGTCATTGGTGCTAGGTGTGTCCAACCTAACGACATAGTTACTAGAGGTAGAATATAGTCAGTAGTCTTCGAACTTTAGACCTTTTGTTAGCTGAAGATCTTCTTCTTTGATTCGGGGAAATATGATATTGAGAAAGAAAAGTAATCTTTTTCATGCCATAGTAAACAAGTGTTGGGAAAGAAACGCGAATTTTTTTTCCCAAATTAGAGAGTACCTGCGAGGGAACCGAGCAATACAACGTACGAACCAAAACACCAAAAGAAACCACGCAGACACAGAGAATTTTTGACGTGGAAAATCTTTGCGGGAAAAACC
The DNA here is from genome assembly GCA_029216955.1 of Iris pallida. Classification (NCBI taxonomy): domain Eukaryota; kingdom Viridiplantae; phylum Streptophyta; class Magnoliopsida; order Asparagales; family Iridaceae; genus Iris; species Iris pallida. The sequence goes on from JANAVB010009596.1 coordinate 44,206,282, forward strand.
ACGGGACGATCGGAGTCCAACCCTGAGAAGCCTCCACTAATGAAATAGAAGAATTACACCCTCTACAAACTTCTCCCGATCCAAATCGGATCCCTACAACACTTGGAAGCAAGAACAATGATTACAAGGCTACGAAGAACAAGAACGACGAGTAGAGATTACCCGAAACCGATTCTCCTCCGAAAAAGACTTTCAATCCTCCGTCTTCTCTCCCAAAGTTGTAATGACACTCCTGCCTCTTTTCTCTCTCTTGTCTTGTGTTGTCTACAATAATTAGGGTTGGGAATAACATAATATTAACTCCCCTAATCCGCAGCAAAATCTGGATCATCAGATATGATCCAACGGTGAGAAATCATCCTAGAAATTTGTCCAGCCCCGACACAAAGAGTTCGGCCAGAACTCTGTGTTCTGACTCCAGAATGGTTCTGGAACCAGGGGGGACAGAGTTCGGCCAGAACTCTGTCCTGGGGTAGAGTTCGGCCCGAACTCTGCCCCCTGTTCCAGAATGTCTCCAGGTAGCTTCCCGAGCTTCATCGTCTCCTCCGACTAGTCTCGTCACCTACCCGAGCTTCTCTGACACACAGACGGCGCTCGTCGCACTCCGGGGTCTTCTGCACATAGGTTGGGAACCCCACCCACTCGAACAAATCTCCCCCTTCACAACTAGGTGGAGGAGGTCGTCATCCTGACGATCTGCCTGCAGTACTCAAACTTCTCCCTCGGTAGAACCTTCGTGAGCATGTCCGCTCCATTGTCATCAGTATGAACCTTCTCAAGCGCCGCATCCATCTTCTCAACCACATCCTGTATCCAATGATATCGAGTCTCGATGTGCTTGGACCGACTATGAAATGTCTGGTTCTTCACAAGGTGGATAGCACTCTGACTATCGCAAAGCAAAGTATACTGCTCTTGCTTCAGCCCCATTTCCTGCAACAGGTTTTTTTATCCACAGCAGCTCCTTGCAAGCCACCGCTGCCGTAATGTATTCCGCCTCCATCGTCGACAAGGCAACACACTTCTGCAACCGCGATGCCACGATACCGCTCCTTCGGCAAACATCATCACATAGCCAGAAGTCGGTCGTCTCATGTCTACATCTCCAGCCATATCAGCGTCGGTATACCCAACCAACTTCGTCTCGTCACCACCAAAAAAAAGTCTCCAATCGGCAGTGCCCTGAAGATATCGTAGAATCCACTTGATCGCACTCCAATGTACCCTTCTAGGATTTGAAAGATACATGCTAACTGTGCCAACTACATGAGCGATGTCTGGCCTCGTACACACCATAACATACATAAGGCTCCCCACAGCTGAAGCATATGGAACCCGCTCCATATCTTCTTTTTTCGTCCTCGGTAGATGGACACTGCTCCTCAGTGAACTTAAAGTGAGCCGCAAGGGGGCAACTCACTTTCTTCGACCCGTCCATACATAAACTCTGAAGTACCCGGTGAATGTACTTCTTTTGGGACAAATATAGCAGCTTGGACTCTCTCTCGGCTGATCTCCATCCCAAGAATAGTCTTCGCTGCGCCCAAATCCTTCATAGAGAAGGCCGCGCCCAGTTGGCGCTTCAACTCCGCTATCCTAGTGGCATTCCGACCCACTAATAGCATATTATCTACATAGAGCAATAAAATAATCAAATCATCATCGGTAAAATATCTCACAAATGTACAGTGATCCGACGTCGTCCGTGCATAACCATGCACCCCCATAAACGACTCAAACTTTCTGTACCACTACCTCGGAGCCTGCTTTAGACCATACAAACTCTTCCTCAACCGGCAGACCAAATGTGACTTGCCCTTCTCACAGAATTCCTCTGGCTGCTCCATGTATAACTCCTCCTCAAGATCACCGTGAAGGAATGCCGTCTTCACGTCCATCTGCTCGACCTCCAAGTCGAGACTGGCTGCCAATGCTAGCACCACCGGAATAGACGAATGCTTGATAATAGGCGAAAAGATCTCATCATAATCTACGCCTTTTCGCTGACCATAGCCTTTAACTATCAGCCTCGCTTTGTATCGAGGGCGAGTAGCATCATCCGTCTGCTTAACTCTAAACACCCATCGATTCTTCAAAGCCTTCTTGCCCTTTGGCAACCGCACTAGCTCATAAGTGGAATTAGTGTGCAAGGAACTCATCTCCTCTTGTATAGCCTCCAACCACTCCTGTCTGTGTTCGTCTTCCATAGCCTCTGCAAAACTTTTGGGCTCTCCCCCGTCAGTCAATAGCACATACTCATCCGGTGAGTATCTCGTAGATGGTCGACGATCTCTGTCGCTCCTTCTCAGTGGAGCCAATGGTGCTGGCTGTATACCAACAGCTTCCTCCCCTTCAGAAACTGCCTTCCCGGCATGTTCATCATCCTGAGGGATACCCTGACCACCATCAGCAGGCTCATGATCAAGGTTGGAAGCAACTTCATGTACTGGCTTCCCTATAATTGGATCCTCTGCGATGTTCTCTGGAAACTGTTCGAAGCAAAATGACTCTAACTCAGGCAATTCCTCAACCTCAGAAGGCGTCTCAGAATCCTGAGTGTTGGTCATGGTCTGATCCTCGACGAATACCACGTCCCTGCTTCTGTAGAGCTTTATTCCCATCGGTTCGTAGAGTCTATAGCCAAACTCATCCCAACTGTAGCCGATAAAGACGTCTCGCCTCGTCTTCGGCTCAAGTTTGGTCCTCTCGTCCTTCGGTACATGCACGAAGGCCTTACAGCCAAACACTCGCAGGGGATTGTATGACGACTCTTCGCCATAACATACTTTGTCAGGCACATTACCCTGCAAAGGAGCACTAGGAAACAAATTAATAACATAAGCAGCTGTGAGAAGAGCCTCACCCCAATAACTTCCCGGCAAGTTTGCTTCTGACAGCAAACACCGCACCCTCTCCATTAACGTCCTGTTCATGCGCTCCGCTACACCATTGAGCTGAGGTGTCTTGGGCGGAGTCTTCTGGTGTCGTATCCCTTGCTCTCTGCAATAAGAATCAAAGGGACCGATGTATTCGTCGCCGTTGTTGGACCGAACACACAATAACTTCTTGCCCGTCTCTCTTTCAACAGAGGCCTGAAACTCTTTGAAAGTAGGCAGCACCTGATCCTTGGTCTTTAAGGCATAGATCCAAACCTTCTTGGAACAGTCATCAATAAAAGTTACAAACTAAGAAGCACCACCAATAGATTTTACCTTCATAGGATCGCAGACATCCGAGTGAATCAACTCGAGCAACGCCGGCTTCCTTGAACTTGGGTGACTTTGGAAAGACACCCTATTTTGCTTTCCAGCTAAGCAGTATGTGTACTTCTCCAACTTTGTAGACTTGAGCCCTGGAATCACCTTTCTGTTCACCAAGTAGCTCATACCCTTCTCGCTGATATGGCCGAGCCGCCTGTGCCACAACTCGTAGACGCATCACTGATTGCGTTCACCTCCTGTGCCCCCTGTGCGCTCTCCTCCATATAGTAGAGACCGAACTTCTTGCTTCCTCTGACAATCACTATCGAACCCCTGGAAAGCTTCCACTGACTATTCCCGAAGAGACTGAAGAATCCCTCGTCATCCAACCTTCCAACTGATACCAGGTTGAAACGGATATCAGGGACATGACGAATATCTTTGAGAACAAGAACTGCACCCATCTTCATTCTCAAATGCACATCTCCAACGTTAATCGCCTTCAACACATCTTCATTGACCATCTTCAACACTTCACAGTAGCCTGTTGTGTAAGTGGCAAATAGTGCCCTGTTGTGAGATACATGCGCCGAAGCTTCTGAGTCCACCAGCCAAGATTTGTCATCACAGGCGAGGTTTGTGATGACCTCATCACCTACGACGATCACATCGCCTCCATGTATCGAGGCTGCCGCTGTAGTGTTCTCATTTTGCTTGCCCTTGTCGCTCTTCTTCTCTCTTCTCCAAGCGAAACAGTTCCGCTTGATGTGGCCCTTTTTGCCACAGTGGTAACACTCTGAGTCCTCGTAATGACCCTTGGACTTCTTCCTGCTCTTGTCTCTGCCACCACCTGGACCCCTATTTTTGCCCCTTCTGTGGCTCTCTGAAACCAATACCTCTGAGTGGTGCGATATGGATGATGTGCCCTGAGAACGTCTCCGCATCTCTTTATTCAGCACCCCGCTCTTGGCAAACTCCAGACTGACCACGTCCTCTGGAGCAGAAGCGATCATAGAACCTCGTCGTCAAACTTGACTCCCATCGAGGATAGCTGGTCTACCACGCCTTGGAACTCACTCAAGTGATCCGTAATGGATGTACCATCTTTGTACCGCAGACCCATGATCATCCGGATTAGGAACAGTTTGTTTACCCCGATCTTCTTCGCGTACAAAGATTCCAGCTTATCCCATAACGTCTTCGCGTGCTCAATATTGGCAACGTGGTTGTACACGTTCTCGTCAACGAACTGCCTGATATATCTGTACACATGTATATGCTCGAATTTCCAGTCCTCCTCGAATTTATCACTGGGCTTCTCGGATGCAAATATGGGCAGATGCAGCTTCTTGACAAACAGCAAATCTTTCATCTTGCTCCGCCAATAGTCATAGTTGGTTCTGTTCAGGTTCACCATGTGCACCGGCTTCGCGTCCATCTCTCCTCTCTAGTTTTCTTGTTAACTCCTGACACCCTTTTGAATTCCAGAACCTGGCTCTGATACCACTTTGTTGGAAAAAAAAATACGGAAACTTTTTCCCAAACTAGAGAGTACCTGCGAGAGAACCAAGCAATACAACAGACGAACCAAAACACCAAAACAAACCACGCAGACACAGAATAGAAAACCCTTGCGGGAAAAAACTACGGGATGATCGGAGTCCAACCATGAGAAGCCTCCACTAATGAAATAGAAGAATTACACCCTCTACAAACTTCTCCCGATCCAAATCGGATCCCCACAATACTTGGAAGCAAGAACAATGATTACAAGGCTACGAAGAACAAGAACGACGAGTAGAGATTACCCGAAACTGATTCTCCTCCGAAAAAGACCTTAAATCCTCCGTCTTCTCTCCCAAAGTTGTAATGGCACTCTTGCCTCTTTTCTCTCTCTTGTCTTGTGTTGTCTACAATGATTAGGATTGGGAATGACATAATATTAACTCCCCTAATCCGCAGCAAAATCTGGACCATCAGATATGATCCAACGGTGAAAAATTACCCCAGAAATTTGCCCAGCCCCGACACACAGAGTTCGGCCAGAACTCTGTCTTGGGGCAGAGTTCGGCCCGAACTCTGCCCCCCCTGTTCCACAAGTCTCCAGGTAGCTTCCCGAGCTTCTTCGTCTCCTTCGACTGGCCTCGTCACCTCCCCGAGCTTCTCTAACACACAGATGGCGCTCGTCGCACTCCGGGGTCTTCTGCACATAGGTTGGGAACCCCACCCACTCCAACAACAAGGAAGAAAGGAAAATAATTTCCGAAAAGAAGTGGTCCTCTCTACCTGCCCAAGAATTGTCTTTCGTATTCCAAGGATTCATTTTTCCACCTAATTTTTTATGATCTTTCCAAATATCGAATTTTCTTTATAGAAATTATAAATTTTCAAAGAAAAGAACAAATAATTGCTTTCTTTTCCTTTTCCTTTGGGGAACCAAATGAGGCCTCTAGTGGGAAGTAGTAAAATACGGGATATATCTTGATCGGTTTATGGTGGTTAGATTTGTTTGTAAATTGGATATATTGTAAAATTTATTCCCTTTTTATTTAATATTTGGACAAATTTTTTTTATTTCAACTATGATTCCAATTCATCAATAATGATTAGATTTAGTTGAAAACTGTAACATGAAGTAGTAATTAATAGAGGTAGAATATGGTGGTACACAAAATCTAATCCCAGTACCTAAAGGCCTCGTTTGGTTCGCAGAATCTCCGGGTTGGAAAAGGAAAGTAATTACTTTCCTATGTTTGGGTGCCAAAGGAATTGAGGAGGAAAGGAAAATGATTCCCAATGGAAGAAAAATTAGGAGGGAAAAGTGATTCCATCCACTCAAGTAAGGAATCACTTTCCCACATTGAAGTAATCACTTTCCTTTCAAAATTCTTTGGCATTTCCAAACATCAGAAAGAAAAATCAATGGGAAATAAAATTTCCCAAAGGAATGGAAATGACAAGGAATTGATTTCCTTTCCCTTCCATTCCGCGAACCAAACGAGGCCAAAGGGTAAATTAATAGCTTATCTATACGTGTATAAGTTAGAACTTTGTTGTATAATAGTCTTATTTTTAAACAAATTAGTTAAAAATTTAAGGGCTATTTAGTTTTAGGGTCTCGTAAAATATCTAAAAATTTTGTTGAGATCTTCATATTTCCATAATATGGTTTGGGTTTCGTCCTGAAGGTTGGCTTGGACTGACCATCCAAAATGAAGACCTAAGCGCAAATTTTGAATATTATATAAGACCCTAAAACTAAACATAAATTTTAAATATTATGGAGACCTAAAAGAGATATAATTGTTAGTCCAAATCAACCGTCATGACGGACAATGTGGATACCTAAATACAAATCTTGAATATTTGATGAGATCCTAAAACAAAATAACCCAAAATTGAATGGCAATGAAACTAGAACAATATGTAAACCTGCCAAAATAGAAGAAGTCGGGTTCCTAACTATAGTTTTCCTTGTTTACCAAAATTTAGTTTTAGATGTCATGGAGTTTGTGAATATGTGAGTTTAAGTTGATACTTGATGGTTTTGGAGTCTAGAAAATAGGTATTCCATTTTGAAAGTGGTCCTCAGTAAATTACGTCAGTGATATATTATCGAATATAAATAACAAATTAGTTCATTATGTCTAGGTAGAGATACACTACAAAAAAAGTACGTTGTTAATCCCACTTTTGGAGTCATAAATCGACTTAGCGAAGTCGCTAGCGATATATTGCACTAGTCGGTAATTAGCTAGTACCTGAAGAAAATTATGTCGTTAGACGTTGCTGCAGCAACGTATTATGGCATCACCAAAAATGTCATCGCAATGATGTTCTAACGATGTATAATGATTGATCTTTAAACCTTTTTGCTGACGTGTCACAAAAGTTGGTAACATGTCAGCGACATAGCAACACGAAGTGTTGACGTGTCAATATGATGTGGCAAGCTGATTAATGACGTTCAACGATAGTAGGTGACGACGATACCTGGTAATTAAAATTTTAAGTATTAATACCGAACTTGGTAATATCTCGCTCAATTGCCTCAATGCATGCCTTAAGCACTTTCTTTTCAAACTACGGTTGGACCTAATTACAACCGGGCTAGGACTGCACCGTCTTGAGCAAGTCATCATGAAGAGAAGCAATATGTTGCTCAAGGGCCTTAACACACATTGAATCGTGAGACTGCTGGGTAGACCTCGACTACGTAATAGTGGAGGATGCTTTGAGCACCTATGTCACTACATATGTATCGTACGACCCTGTCCTATAGTAAGAAACCCTACGAAGACCACCGGCCATGATCTCCCATAGCTCATCTTCTGGCTGAGCTAGGACCTACGAGGAAATACCTTCTCCCTCATCTGGTACAAAAGCTATTCGTTGTACCATTTTAAGGAGTCCCAGACTTATATTATCGATCTCCTAAGGCTAGATATTCTTGGTGCATATATATATATATATATATATATATATATATATATATATATATATATATATATCTGTGTGTGTGTGTGTGTGTGTGCGTGTCCTTTCTCCAAGTCGGACCATGGCTATACAAGCCACCCATTCGTCCGAGGGAGGATTTGAACCCAAGACCTGGGCTTAGCCCCCCTCCCCCCGTACTACCACTAGGCTAGTGCCTTAAGGACTATATATATATATATATATATATATATATATATATATATATATATATATATATATATATGTTCCTTTTTGCTCTGGAGAACGTCGCGCAAGAAACTCATCACAGATGACGCACTAGTTAAATTAGGTTACAGTTTAGCCTCCGCGTGTCATTGCTGCTCAGAGCGTCAGCCAGAAACGGTGGACACATTCTTGTTGAGGGAGATTTGGCTTCCGAGGTGTGGTTCAGGTTCTCTACCTCTTGCCTACAGGCCCGACGGCTGGCGGCTTCAACGATCTCCTAGCCAAATGAGGCAAAGCTTCTCACGGCCACCAGATCGTTGCAGATGCCATTACGTGGGACATTTGGAAGAACCGCAACAAATACAGATACGAAGGGTACCGGTTCAACTCTGCTCAACTCGTCCGGGAGAGCCTCAGACAGATCCTTAAAGTTAGAACCCACTACAAGCACGTCAGGAGGGCTTTTGGACCTCCCTACTCAGTGGTGTTTGAGGCTCTCATAGAGCTATTTTGTTTTTATGCGGGTATTTCCTACCCGGCTCCTTTTCTTTTTAGTTCTTGCACTCTCTTGTAAAGGCTTCGACATTTTATGCCTTACATATGAATAGAAGACTCGGTTTACTCTCTCTCTCTCTCTCTCTTTATATATATATATATATATATATATATATATATATATATGTATATATATGAAGGTAATTCCATGATAAAATGGTGTTACATGCCTCTGTAGATCCATGCCCTTCCTCTTCAGTCCCACCTGCCTTCATTCTCCCGACGGTGCTCCCTGAGCGCGTTGGGGTTGCGACGGCTCTGTCCTACGCTGTGGTGGCTCGTGGTGCTGCATTTGTCCCCGCAGTCGCTCAAACTGGCTTTTCTTCCTTCGATGGTGTGGCTACCGCCCGCTTGTCCGCGGGCGGGTGGGGCTCGCCCTCGGCTCCGCTGATCCCTCCTCACGACCCCTTCGTTTTTGAAGGAGCTCCCGCGATAGCCTTCGACGGGTCTGATGAAGCTATCCTTTTAAACCGTTCAACCTGGCGCTGATCGGGAAATTCTTCCATGCTCATCCGCTAGTGGATATCATCCGCAAAGTGTTTTCAGGTATTGGGTTTGCAGGTGTAATCTCTATTGGAGTTATCGACAAAAATCATATCCTCATTCGACCTTCGCTGGAGGTGGATTTTTTTCGACTGCATGCCAAGGATTCGGGGGTAATCGCCCGTTCTCCTATGAGGATCTTCAAGTGGACCCCGGACTTCGATCCGAGGATGGAATCCCCGTTGTCCACGGTGTGGATATCCTTTCTTGATCTCCCACACTACTTTTACGAGCACTCGGCCATTTTTGCCATTACAAAATGTGTTGGTACTCCGTTCAGACTTGACAGGGCGATAGAGGCATTGATCCGTCCTAGTAGGGCGCGGGTTTGTGTCGATATAACAGTTAACAAGCCCCCCCAAGGAAAAAATTGAGTTATTCGTCCCAACGGCCGCAGTTTTTGGCAAGCTGTGGAATATGAATCCATCCCGACCTACTGTAACAGATGCCAGCACCAGGGAAACGAGACCCTCACGTGCAAAGCATCCCCATCCCTGGACAACCTGATTGCTCCATCTGTTTCGAGCCTGAGTGGGGTGGAAGCGGCCCCTCATGAGGCACGGGACTTGGTCGGGAAGGGGGGCGTGCCGACTTCTGATCCAACTGTGCCCTTAGAGATGCTCCCACCTTCAGTGAGTGGTAAGTACCCTTTGGTTGTGACCCCTTCTTCGCTGCTCCCCTCTGTCCTTGGAGTTGGGTCAGGTCCTGATGTTGTTCGTTTGGAGGGTGGTCGGGCTCCTCCGCCCCTTGAGGTGGTGGACGGCTACGACGATGTGGATTCTTGTGTGGTGGGTGGTCAATCTTCCTTACCCCCTGGTTCTGGTTCCAGTTTGTCGGGGGACGATCCCCTATCTGTTCCTTCCACTTTCCCGATCACTCCGTGTACCGCTCCTTCTTCGTCGGTCTCCTCCCCCAATCATTCGCTTGCGACTCCTTCGGACAGGCCCCTTCCCGACAGGGAGGCTCTTTTGGTTTCCTCAGTGGCTTTTGGGTCTCATATTAGCTGGGTGGATGAGATGGACTTCCCCGAGAGGGAGCCCTCATCTGGAGTGGCTCCCCAAGTCGACGCTCTCTGCCAAGGCTCTCATCGGGATAGTTTGCGGAGTCCTGCATTGGAGGGTGTTTTCAGCCCTCCCGTATCGAGGGTTAAAGTGGAGAGTAGTGCTCCACCGCAGGTTAGCAATTTCAGTCTAGGCTTAGAGGATTTGGATCCATCCGCCTGAGCTGTCATCAGTATCCTCGGCTCTGGTGTGGAGAACTTGACTCCTTGCTCTCGAGTTGTCATCAGATCCCTCTTACTGGCGGATCGTGAATCAGACGTCTCCCCTCCAAGTGAGAAGACTGAATTGCGATTGTTCGAGAAGCATGAAGTGGATGTTGTGAAGTCAATGAGGGCTAAGAACTACCACAAAGTTGTTCCTCAACAACTCATGACTCTTAGGCCATCATCTTCCTATTCCAGAAATGTCAAATACAGGTCCTAAGCTAAAGGTCTTATGTTTGTTTCACTTCTCAGTTGGTCGTACTGTTTTGTCCTTTTGTTGTTCATTAGTGTCGTGTAACCCATCTGCTTTCATTCAATAAAATAGTTTTTATTTTAAAAAAATAGACAACCAAATTAGACATGCCCTATATATTACAAGAATTCGTACATCCTGATTTATGTTGTGCAGGATGCCTATCCCAAGTGTAGATAAACCCTCGAAGATGCGGTTGTTACGCTCTTTCTAGATGTGGTAGACGACTGCAGCCAGTCTAATTCGAGCTTCAGAGAACCATCCAGTTCCCTTCCTTCTGGAGTTACTCAAATTCTCTATTATATATATCCTAAGGCACACACCCTAGTCAAAGCCTTCTAGTTATAGTAGCTACCAGGTGGAGATATAACGCATCAATGTCTGGGTGGGTTCGATCCCACGCAAAAGTGGATTATTCCTTCCAATGATGGTGAGAGTTCAATATATATATATATATATATATATATATATATATATATATATATATATATATATATATATAAAATATATATATATATATATATATATCCTAAGGCATATGAAAATAAATAAATAGTAGTTATGTAACACTAGCATAACTCTTTGGCACCTTGTCATGTATCAAATTTTCGCTCGTACTATGTGTAGAGAAACACGATCACCATAGAGTAGTACATACACGATCACCATAGAGTAGTACATACTATGACTTAGAAATGCTCCGTCACCAAAATCTAGCTACCTCACCATTTTCTAATCCTTTTTCCTAGTTGCCTTGGCTTTCTCATTTCTCTTTGTATTTGGGATTACTAAAATTATCTTTATTGAAACCAATTAATCAGTCTCCCACCTTGGATCGTTCTTTTCTCGACGTCCTATCATTCTAATCTTGTATTGCATCCATGATTAGCTTTGTAATGACCAAAAGGATCTGGCGTATGCACCTAACGTCCCGGTGTGGTGGCCAAAAAAAAGCCACACTACAAGATATAATAGCATACTAAGTTAAATTACATTACAATTATCTGGTCATTATTCCTCAATTACGCTTCTATTTACCAATATAGAAAAACCACTAACAGAATCATCAATTCGTTAATCCTGAAGAAAAAAAATAAACTACTATAATGTACGTTCTCAATCATAATATTCAATCTTTTTGTTTTTCCTTTGCTGTAATCTATTATCAAACTTAGTCATCCTTAAAAGTTTAAATCCTTCATATTTAGATTCTTCAACTCAACATCTGAACCTTAGTTCAATATAAAAATATCTCAAGAATTTGTAACCTACAATATCAAAATTTCTTCAAAATCAATTTACTCTTGGATATGATCCTCACCGGCCTTATGAATACAACACTCATCTTATTCTCCTTTTGAATTCTTCCTCTTCTATCTTTATATGAAAATAATCCATACTAGAAATAATTTATTAAACATAACCATTTCTAAAATTCAATGATGCTACTATCCTCTTGACTTTGCTTCCATTCCTGTTACATATTTCCTCCATCAATTTCATCTCATTGTCCAAAGTATCCGAACCAGTCTAAAATGTATCACTATCACACTATAACTGATCCCTTCAAATGTCCAGTGTCCTGTGCTTCATCCTTCCTTGGTTTCTTAAAATTTGTAGAATAGCTTGATTTGGCACGGTTAGAAATAGCATCAACATATGCTCAAAATCATTTAGGGATGATCAATTATGGCACGATTTCAAATCACTAGGCACGATTGTGGATGGATTTGAAATCATAATCCAAAAATATATAAGAACGGAAAGAATAAAATCCAATTTTTGGCACGAGCTAGTCACAACTAAAATGATCAAATCATTTAAATCAAAATCATGATCAAGTCGAAATAATCAAAATGTAAGTGTAGAATGTTAGGCACGATCAAAGTCAGAATCAAAGTCATATAGGTGTGACCAAAGATAAAAGTTTAGGTTCGATTAAGGATGAATTCAAATATGATCACGGTCAATAAAATTCTAAGTTATCTAGACATGATCAGAAAGTTTATGCACGATCAAAATATAGTCATAATTATGGGAATCAAGGCCGTCTAGTCACACAAAGCAAAGTTATCTAGACATGACCAAGATTAAAAAAATTTGCATGACTAAGAATAAAGTCATGATTTAGATCTAGTTATGATTAAGATATGAGTAAAGCCTAGTCATGAGTAATAATAGGAATGAAATCTAGGCATGATCAGAATTAAAACTATTCGAGTATGATCAAGAATTAAAATTTGGCACGATTATAATCAAAATTATTTAGTCATGATCAACTAAAGTCAAAATTTAGTAATTTAAAATTCAAATGATAGTTTCAACGGTAAGGAATCAAATTATAGGATTTGCATAGGGAAAATGAGGTAATCATACTCTACACTCCCTACCATAGAACTATTGCTACACAGGTATTACACCTTGAGTTATCTCTAGATTGATGCCTATAGTTCATATGTCCAACCAGGAATCACTCACAGACTTACAAGCTACACTACCAACAATCAACACTGATACTTAATGACACAAACCTATATGTATGTTATCAACTACTATACTATCCAAGGAGTCCCATGAATCAATAAAACGAAGCTCTATAAGAAACTTGACTAGAGGAACTAAGGATATCCCCAATCATAGGCTAGAAAAGGTGATGGAAATGGATTTTATAATAGCATGTGTGGAATGATAGAGATGATATGTTAAGAACCAATTTTAAGACACAATCTGATAATCATATACATCTATCCGTAAACATATTACCTAGAATTCTCGCCACGCCAGTAAAGATAGTAGCAATAAACGATAGAGTCCATAAGTACTAAGGTATATACTTCTATCCGTAAACATATTACCTAGAATTCTCGCTCGGGTGGCGCTGCCCTCAGCTCGTCGAGGTGCGTCGGAGGACGGTGGTTGCGGGCGGTGGCGCTCGTCGTGGGGGCTGGACGAGCGTTCGCCGGAGCTAGGGCTTCGGCTAGGGTTTTCGCCGGAGACGAACATCTAGGGTGGTCGGGGGTGTTCGTGGTGGTCGTGGTGGGTTAGGGCTCGGTCTGGGGAGTCGAAGGGGGGGTTTTATAGCTCGTCAAGGCGGTTGGTCGGCCGGGAAAAGGCGACGGGTCGTCGGGCCAGGTGGCCGACCGATCGTGGGGGGGGGGGGGGGGAGGGGGTGTTTGCGGTTTTGCAAATAAATCCTAGAGTTTAGGAATTTACCAATAGGTCCTATCAGAGTCTATATGCAAAAACAATTTACATTCCACATAAAAATAATTAACTAATTACAAAATGACTATTCAAACAATTTGGAAAATTGCAAATAGTTATTAAAACAATTTAAATATTGCATAATAATATAAAAATAATTCTAAAAATTACAAAATGATATTAAAATAATTCATAAAATTGCAAATTAATATTTTTGTATTTTAAAACTCATTTAAACATCATTTAAAAATTCTAGAAAAATTCCTAAAAATTCTAATAATTATTTTAAGGCTAAAATTAACATTAAAAATTAATTAGTACTAATTAAAATGAAATTTAAAAAATAGGGGCTTACAAGTCTTCCCTCCTTGAAAAATTTTGTCCTCGAAATTCACAAGGATTGAAGACCCGACAATATTCTAACATAGCAAGCAATGCAACAAAATGACTAAGGCTGCGATCGAAACTAACCTCTAAGGTATCAAACGGAAACGGGTGGTTCCCTCGCAGCGGTTGGATCGAACAAGTAAGGGTATCTCTCCCTCATGTCCGACTCCCTCTCCCAAGTAGATTCACCTGGGGAGTGACGGCTCCAAGCTACTCGCACTAGGGGTATAACCTTGTTCCTCAGCCTCTTCTCTCTCCTGTCTAATATCTCCACTAGCTGGTCAAAAACTATAAGGCTCGGTCCGACCTCCAACTCTGAATGATCTAGCACATGACTGGGGTCTGGAACATATCTCCTTAGCTGAGATACGTGAAAGACATCGTGAACTCCTGCTAGGTTGGGTGAAAGTGCAACCCTGTAAGCTACCTCTCCGATCCTGCAAGTATCTCGAATGGTCCGATGTACCTGGGGCTCAGCTTCCCTCCTCGTCCGAACCGGATCGTCCCTCTGGTAGGTGATATCTTCACTAGCACCATATCACCGTCTGCAAACTCCATCGGCCTGTGACTAGCATCAGCCCAGTGTTTCTGCCTATCCTGAGCTACTCTGAGCCTGTCTCTGATCATCCCGACTTTCTCTGCTGCATCCGTGATCATCTCTGGCCCAAGCATAACTCTGTCTCCAATATCATTCCAAAAGAGCGGTGTGCGACATCGTCGTCCATATAGCGCCTCGAAAGGAGACATACCGATACTGGCTTGGTAGCTGTTGTTGTATGAAAACTCTACCAAGTGCAGATGGCTCTCCCATGATCCTCCGAAGTCCAGCACGCAGGTCCTCAGCATATCCTCCAGCGTCTGTATCGTCCTCTCGGACTGCCCATCTGTCTGCGGGTGGTACGCCGTACTGAACTTGAGCCTGCTGCCCAACTCCTCCTGCAAGCTCCTCCAGTAGTGGGATGTGAATCTGCTGTCTCTGTCGGACACGATGCTTACCGGCACTCCGTGTAGGCGAACTATCTGCTGCATGTATAGCTCCGCCAACTTCTCGGTGGAAAGCCCCACCTTGAAGGGTATAAAGTGCGCACACTTCGTCAGCCTGTCCACGATGACCCAAATGGCATCCTTCCCTCCTTGGGAACGAGGAAGCCCTGAGACGAAGTCCATCGTAATATGTTCCCACTTCCACTCGGGAATGGGTAACGGCTGCAACAAACCAGCTGGCCTCTGGCACTCCGCCTTGACCTGCTGACAAACTAGGCATCTCGAGATAAAATGTGATACATCCCTCTTCATTCCGTGCCACCAAAGATGTTCCCGCAAGTCACGGTACATCTTGTTAGCACCAGGGTGAATAGAATATCTCGATCGGTACGCCTCCTGCAAGACTGCCTCTACCAGCTCTTCCCTCGGCACGCATAATCGGCTGCCATGCCTCAAGGATCCATCCTCTGCTATAGTGAAGTCGTCCAGCAATCCAGCTAACGCCTGGGGTCGAAGTCTGCGAAGGCTCTCATCTGTAGACTGTGCCTCTCGGATTTGCTCTATCAAACCTGACTGAATGTCAAGCGTCATCATCTGTATCACTGATCCTGGCCGAACTAGCTCGATACCGAGCTTCTCCAGATCCTCCCGCAAATGCCGATCAATCATCAGGTACCATGCCATCGGATGCCTGCTCAGCGCATCCGCCACCACATTCGCCTTCCCGGGGTGATACTGTAAATCGATATCGAAGTCTTTCTTCAACTCCAACCATCGTCTTTGCCTCATGTTCAGCTCTTTCTGCGTGAACACATACTTCAAGCTTTTGTGGTCAGTAAAGATCTCCACACGCTCTCCGTATAAGTAATGTTTCCATAACTTGAGCGCAAAGATCACCGCAGCTAACTCTAGGTCATGGGTAGGATAATTCCTCTCATGAGTCCGCAATTGCCTAGATGCATAAGCAATCACTTTTCCATGATGTTGTAGGACACATCCTAGCCCCTTCCCAGAAGTATCGCTGTAAATGGTGAAACCTCCAGAACCTGAAGGTAAAGTCAGAACTGGAGCGGTCGTCAGCCTCCTCTTCAGCTCCTCAAATGCTGCCTGGCAGTCCTCTGACCAAATGTACTCTGCGTCCTTCCGTGTCAGCTTCGTCATGGGTTCAGCTATCCTAGCAAAGTCCTGGACGAACTTTCTATAATAGCCTGCTAAACCCAGAAAGCTCCTGATCTCTGAAACTGACGTCGGAGCCTTCCACGTCTCAACTGCAGCAATCTTCTTGGGATCCACCGAGATTCCATCTCCAGTGACTACATGGCCGAAAAACTCCACTCGGTCTAAAAAGAACTCGTACTTCGGCAATTTGGCAAACAATCTCTCCTGCCTCAGAATCCCCAAAACTATCCGTAAGTGCTCTGCATGCTCCTCTGGCGTCTTCGAGTATATCAGGATGTCGTCGATAAATACTACGACGAACTTATCCAGGTACTGGTGAAATGTCTTATTCATCAAGTTCATAAAGACAGCTGGCGCATTTGTGAGACCAAATGGCGTCACCAGAAACTCGTACTGCCCGTACTTCGTGTTGAACGCCGTCTTCTGGATGTCTGCTGGCCTAACCTTCACCTGGTGGTACCCGGATCTCAAGTCTATCCTGGAAAACACCTTCGCCCTGCTCAACTGGTCGAACAAATCATCTATCCTGGGCAGAGGATATTTGTTCTTGATAGTGATGGCATTCAAGGCCCGGTAGTCAATACATAACCGGACTGTACCATCCTTCTTAGGCACAAAGAGCACTGGTGCTCCTCATGGAGAAGCACTGGATCGAATGAAACCCTTTTTCAACAGGTCATCAATCTGCTCTTTCATCTCTACTGCCTTCTTGGGATTCACTTTATAGCAAGCCCGGGATATTGGTGATGAACCCGGCACTAAATCTATGGTGAACTCCACATCTCTGTCAGGCAGAAGCCCTGGAAGATCCTCTGGGAATACATCTATAAACTCCCTAATGATAGGGTGTGGCGGTGCTACGTCCCCAACTGTCGCACAACAGTTCGGCTCTAGGCTGATATCCGGCCCTGTCCTCCTGACACTGAAGGGTGCTGTGCCTGGGGGACTGAACAAAATACTACCCTCATGACAGTCTATAGATGCATGGGCATAGCTAAGCTAGTCCATCCCTAATATGATATCATAACCGGGGAGTGGTATCACAAAGAATCGTCCCTCGAACTCTCTTCCGGCTATCATAATAGAGCATCTATAACTAGCTCTAATAGGCACTGGTCCTCCTCCCGTCATTACTCTACTAATCTTCGCAGTAGGTGTAGATACTAAGTGATGTTCATGCATAAACTCTAATGACAGGAAGCTATGAGATGCACCGGAATCAAACAAGCATAGAGCTAAAAAAGTATGCAAATAAACATGACCTGTAATGACGTCAGCTAAGTAATCGGGCTCTGAAACCTGCTCCGGCTCCGGCTCAAAGGCTAGGCTATAAACCTTCCCCTGAGGTCCCTTCTGCTGCTGCAGATGCTGCCCAAACCTCTGCTGCTGAGTTGGGAGGGGTCTTCTAGGCTTCGCTGCTGGGCAGTTCCGAAGCTGATGGGTGGCAGACCCACAAGCCAAATACTGACCCAACCTCTTCCTGCAGACGGCGATGTCATGACCTGGTCTTCCGCAGAAAGAACATATAGCTCCCTTCTGCTGCTGCTGCTGCTGTCGAGGTCCCGGGGCTCGAACTGGCGGGGTCTGATGGTGTGGTGTAGGGGGACGGTAAGTCTGCTGGGGTGGCGTTGGTGCTCTCTGTTGGAAAGCCTGACGCTTGGACGGTCCCTCATGATGTACAGAAGCCGGCCTCTTGCTAGACAGAAGACGCTCCTCAATGCTCCGGGCCAACTCTAGGCTCTGGTAGTAGTCAGTCGTACCGTTCGCCACTATAAGAATGCCAATGTCTGGAACTAGACCATGGCAAAACCTACGGGTCATCTCCTCTGGATCTGCAACCAGACTAGGAGAAAAACGACTCAGGCGACTAAACTCTGTCGCATAGTCATCAACAGAACGATTCTCCTGCTGGATGTTCTGGAATCGTAGCCCCATGGCTACTCTAGCAGTGGTCGAGAAGAATTTCTTCTTGAACTGGGTCTTGAACTGATCCCAAGTGGCTCTCCCTCTCGCAAACAACGGCTCATTCCGGAACCAGACTCCTGCTAAGTCTATCAGCAGAAATCCTGCTGCCTCGACCTGGAGGTCATCCGGCATCCTAACTCCCAGAAGCTTCCTCTCTACCGAATCTAGCCAGTCATCTGTTACTACTATGCCCTCAGTCCCTGAGAACTCCTTGGGATTCAGACCCATGAAGTCCTTGATCGTCCCCGCTCTCTGCCGTGGCTCTACATGTGGTGGGACCACGGGACGTCCCTCAGAACGCTCCATGCTCTGGCGGAGTAGGGTAGTCTGCTCCTGATGGGTTGTAAGGAACCCCTGAATCAGTGTGAGCAGCTGGTTCCCGTCGAGTATGACGGAAGCCTGGGTGGGTATAGTGATAGGGGGTGGTGGAAGTATCGGGTCCTGCTGGGCCTGTGATGTGGAAGGTGGTTGTGGTATCTGGGTTTGTGGATTTGTGGAGTGGGAGAATGTGGTAGGTGGAGGTGTATCAGTCGACTGGTCAACTGACTGGATAATGAGGGCTCCATTCTCGGGGGTAACATACTGGGATGAACGAGTAAGCACCATCTAAATTACAAATAAAAAAAAACTTATAAGGACTTATTTAAGGTAAGTAATCATATGCAAGAAAATCTAATTATAATAGCAAACATGTGATGTTTTCCTATGTTGCAACCCTAGCATTTCTCTAGGTGTTCTAAGCGTCATTCCTAATGTTGTCTAATTACCTTAAGTTCCTAATTGCAGGCATGCTTGGTACAATAACGTAACCAAACAATTTAGTCAGGGACCTGCATGGGCCACCACTAAAAACATGTCACGACCCGCTACCAAAATTGTTGGGCCAGGCCGAGTCATGCCCAGCCTACGTTGAGATAAAATGTAGTAAGCTGTTCTAAAGACAACAGGATAAGACTAAATGTGCTAACAGTTCTATAAGTGAAGAATAATCATAAATGCTCCAAACACAAAAGTTGTCTCATATAGAAATAAGTCCAAAGTACAAGTGATCTGAAATATAAAACTGGATACATGTCCAGTTACAAAATGTGTAGCCTAGTACATGACTATACTAAATATCCCAAACAGCTAAGCAAACTAGACGAGTCTTCCCGCAGGAACATCCTCGTATGGCAAAGCCGGGTCCTCGGTAGTATCCCCATAATATGTATCGCAGAGTAACTCCTCCTCAGTAAGGACACCTACAACGTTATCTTGTCAGGACGGGAGCAAGTACTGAATCTAGCAAACTAGCATATGAAATATGAAAATGAACATAAGAGGAATAATTGGAAACATGGCATCACACAATCTATCATGGCAAAGACACATATGTCATAGAGACAGATGTATATGTAATATTTAAAACTGTAGCAGGTACGTGATCGGTCAATAGATGTACAAAGTGCTGGGGCACATGTAAATGAAATATACATACGTACAAGTGTAAAGGCGGTAGATGTACATACGCACAAATACAGCTTTGAGATAAAGGCCTACGGCGCAGTAACATATAAAATAAAACTTTGCTCGGTACTGTAGAGGGGGTATGATCACGTACACTACTATCAGTTTCCCCATAACCCATATTCTATCATGTGAGAGATACATAAAGACAGTTCTAAGCATGGTAGTAACTGGAAGTACAACATATGATATTTTAACTTGCTACCCCAAGGATCAGCATCTAACATGGTGGGGTTTGCAGTTCATTTATGTGACAATATGTAAAGTTTGTAGAAAGTACTTGCCTCTAGCAAAGCAAAACAAAACAAGCTGCGATAACAATGCTATGGATGTCCGGTAACTCGTCACTGTAGAAATAAATACAATAACTTAGTTTTTACACTAAGCTAAAACACTAGGGCACTAATTGGTGAAACACGACTTGTGACTGGGCATCTAGCCAAAATGATGATTTTGGCATAGGAGACCAATATGGGGTGACACACTACTTTAACTAACTTTCTAGGGTCTTTACACTAGTGAGGGGTGGGGTTCAACACGGCTAAAACACAAAAAGCTACAAGTCATAATTGATCAATAAATAAATCAAATGACCATTGTGTTCTAACAATTTTTGAGATAGACAAAAAGCTTATTTTTATATAAAACAAAGTACCAAAATGATCCTTGCTAATTGTAGAAATTTATTATAATTTTTCTGGAATTTATTAACCAGTACAAGTATTTTATAAAAATCAGTTTTCCTAAGTATACAGAAAATGAGTTTTGGTTTCATTTGCCAAACTAGTGGCAAAACAGTAAATTAAATACTATAAAAACTATACTAAATTAGCTAACTTAACATAGTATCTAAATACTATTTTTCCATAATTTTAGCAGTACTTTAAGTATTTTTAGAAATCCAAAAACAGTATTACACACTATTAAAATTAAATAATTAATTATCTGCGTATTTTGTCCATGTATATAATTTGAACCAAAGTTCAAATACAGGACCCAAGGCCATGAATCAAGTCCAATATGACTTGTACAAGTCTTGAATGTGTGAAAACACATTTGGGCCCAAAAACCCATGCAAGGCTTGGACACCAAATGGTTGCAGTAATTTAAATACACTAGAAATACAATTTGGTAATAATACAAAATAAATATTATTATTTTAATAAGGTAAATTTATACAAAATGAATATATACATACCTATGCCAAAAGTACATATATACATACATAAGGAAATACTTAATTATAAAGTATATATATATATATATATATATATATATATATATTTTTTTTTTTTTATTTTATATATATATATATATATATAATATATATATATATATATATATATATATATTTTTATTTTATATATATATATATATATATATATATATATATATATATATATATATATATATATATATATATATATATATATACAATATTATAGTATATATATAATAATAATATATATACACAAGAAAATATATACATACATATATATATGTGTGTACAAAAAAAAAAAAACAAAAAAAAACATATATACATATGTGTACATAATACATATATAATATATATATATATATATATATATATATATATATATATAGATATATATATATATATATATATATATATATATATATACATAATATAATAAAGTACAAAAATGAAGTATATATATATATATATATAAACAACATATATATATATACATAATATAGTATATATAATAATACATATATATATATATATATATATATATATATATATATATATATATATATATATATATATATATATATATACAAATACATGTATACATATATATAAATATATATATATATATATATAAACAAAAAGAAAAGAAAAGAAAAAGAAACAGAAAAAGAAACAGAAAAAAGAAGAAGAGGGGGGCTCGAACCCGAGCCAAAGCACTGGGGAGGAGGGTTTTAGTCGGGTCGGGCTGGCCAGGGGGTCAGCCCGTGCTTTGTGTTAGAGTTAGGAATTGGTTAATTTTATTTAGGTTTGGTTTAATTAACACATAAAAAAAAAATCGACCCTGTGTCCTGACAGTTAGGGACACAGGTATTAACGTGTCTGGGTCGATTTCGACACGCACGAGTCGATTCTCACGTGTCCAGTTCCACATTCGTGCTCGCCAGGACACGGCGAACAACATATGTGGACACGAGCCTCACACGACACGTTTTAATCACTGCTACTCACGTGTCCGGTCGATGTAGGGGGATCTCGAGGATGCTAGCGGGCGGAGGAGACGTCGGCGATGCGGCGCTCGGGTGGCGCTGCCCTCAGCTCGTCGAGGCGAGTCGGAGGACGGTGGTTGCGAGCGGTGGCGCTCGTCGTGGGGGCTGGACGAGCGTTCGCCGGAGCTAGGGCTTCGGCTAGGGTTTTCGTCGGAGACGAACGTCTAGGGTGGTCGGAGGTGTTCGTGGTGGTCGTGGTGGGTTAGGGCTCGGTCTGGGGAGTCGAAGGGGGTTTTTTATAGGTCGTCAAGGCGGTTGGTCGGCCGGGAAAGGCGGCGGGTCGTCGGGCCAGGTGGCCGACCGATCGTGGGGGAGGGGGGGGTGTCTGCGGTTTTGCAAATAAACCATAGAGTTTAGGAATTTACCAATAGGTCCTACCAGAGTCTATATGCAAAAATAATTTGCATTCCACATAAAAAATAATTAACTAATTGCAAAATGACTATTCAAACAATTTGGAAAATTGCAAACATTTATTAAAACAATTTAAATATTACATAATGATATAAAAATAATTCTAAAAATTACAAAATGATATTAAAATAATTCAAAAAATTACAAATTAATATTTTTGTATTTTAAAACTCATTTAAACATCATTTAAAAATTCTAGAAAAATTCCTAAAAATTCTAATAATTATTTTAAGGCTAAAATTAACATTAAAAATTAATTAGCACTAATTAAAATGAAATTTAAAAAACAGGGGCTTACACTACGTTAAGTGCATTTGAAATACCATGTTCTATATGTGATCGGGCTGAGGGATCTACATGGTCAGGCTCAATCATACGTGTAGTATATGATTAGTTGTCATGTACGGAATCATGAAACGTACAAGATTTTGATCACATATATACTAAGGTATTTCGCGTCCGACTAATAATCATGAATTTAAATCATAATATGAACAAAGTAAACACGGAAGCATGGAAAACATGGAAATCATGATACAGAATCTACAATACTAATCTCGTATAAGAGTCGTATCGGTAATCAGGAATGTACGTCTAAAAGCATGAAATAGAGTAACTATCAGAAAATAAAAGTGATCATCGTGAGTACTTGACTCGGGTATCTGACGTCGACGTGTGCGACATGAACGTATCGACACGGAAAGTATCATAGTCTAAATTCCAGAATAATAATCCTAATAAGTCGTCGAAGATCATAATGTCCAATAGAAGTCCAAAATCAAATCCGATATCCAAATATCCCAATAGCAGTCCACAAAGTCAATAATTGATATGGTAGATTGAGTAGAGTCACAACATAGGAATACATGATTAGAATATGATTAACACGATAATAGAAGGGAAAGTCACTACCTAATATCTATAATTTATTTATATAAAATAATATATACTATTTTGAAATTAGTTGTATTAGTCAAACTAATATTTTAGAAAATAATTTTGATAATATCTTTTAGAATTCCCAAGAACAATCTTGTTACCAAAATAATTTTCAAAACATTATTTATAGATAAGATAATATTTAACAACTAATATATTTATGGTATACTAAGGTATTTCATACTACAAAATATATACAAATGTATATAACAACACACACACACACACACACACACACACACACACACACACACACACACACACACACACACAAGGCCTAAATCTGGCCCAAATAGAATAAACAGGAAAATATTTATATAGCTTTCAAGCTTAATGGACCGGCCCAGCCCAAGCAGAAAATAATAAATACCAACTAATCTATTAAATTACAGTGGGCTTGAAGTCCAGCCCACGCAAAGTAATACCCAACTTATATTATTTATTTGTAGAGGTGGCTCAAGACGGTGGTGGTGGTTGTGTTAGTGTGGGTGGCCAGAAGTGGAGGGGTGGCCGGAAGTGGAGGTCAATGAGGGTTGTTGGGTGGTGGTGGTGGTCCTGTGGTGAATTAGTGGTCTGTGGGGTTGGTTGGCGATGGCGGTGGTCTGAAGTGGAATGCTGGTGGTTGGAGGTTTTGATGGTAGACTGGTGGTGGAGCAGCGGGGTTCGGTGGAGGATGGTAGTGTTAGGGGGATGGGTAGTGGCTAGGATGAGGTGGCGGACTGGTAATGGACTGGTGGTGCGGTGGCTTGGGGGTTAGGCTGGTGTGGGTAGGTTGGTGGAGACAGAGGTGGTGGTGGCGGGACAGTAGGTCGGAGTGTGGAGGAGAATGGGCTGCTGGAAGTGGAGGCGATGGCGAGGTGGAGCGACAGAGCTAGGAGGAGGAAGTGAATTGGTGAGGCGAAGACGTTGCTGGAGCACGACCGGAGTACCGCAGCGCACATGGGAGGTCAGCGACGGACAGAAGACTGAACGAAAAAGAGCGAGTGAGGAGAGAGATTGAGGAGTAGTTTGTTGTAATAAAATAATAGGGAGTCCCCATTATTTTAATAGAAAAAATAGAGTGTTCTCCAAGCCTAAATGGTACTATTGTACTATGGAATAGATTTAGGGGCACTAGTGAAACCCACTAACAAATCTAACTAACCCACTAACTAATCTGGTAGATAGCAACTAATTTCTAACTAATCCATTAATTAGTAACTAACCTATTAGTTAGGATTAACTAAATAATTAGGCTAATGAGATATTTCCTAACCCAAATAAAAGTCCACAATCCAAGTCCAATGCTTGGTTTGCAAATAGAATAGTTAGCCCATAATCCGACCCTAAGTCTTGGTAGGCTCACAATTATTAATTAATTAAATAATTCTAAAATTAATATTAACTACTTATTTAATAATAATAATTAGAAATAAATCCACAATTAATTAACATAAATTAATTCTAAAATGTAATTAATTAAATAATAATAAACAGAATTAGAATTAAATTCACAATAATTCAGAAAATAATTTTTATAAATTCCCAAAATAATAACATTGATTTCCAAAAGTAGAATTTCAAATTTAGGTAGTTACAACTCTACACACCTTAGAAAATTTGTCTTCGAAATTTAAATTAACATGACCAATAGAATTAAAAATCTAAATATGATCAACGATAGTATTACAATCTAAGTACAAATATTAATATAAGCAAAATTACTTGGGAGCGATCAAATACAGGAATAATGCGATTTGGCACGAATAAGATAATCAAATATGGTTATCAATTAAATCACTCATGCACGATTTGAACTAATCGAGCACGATGTAGATCATTATCAAAAGTCATTTAAGCATGATCAAATATTACATGATTTAGGCACGATCAAGAATGGGTTCGAAATCAAAATCGTATAAGTACGACGAAATAATACAGTCTCTTAGGCATAATGTAGAATTAAAATCGTTTAGATCAAAATGATTAGATATGATCAAATTGAAATCTAAGCATAAAACGACTAAGATATGATCATCTCAAAATCGAAGTCATATGGACGCGATTAAATATCAGAATTTAGGCACGATTGAAGAAAAACTCAATGTATGAAATCAAAGTCACATAGTCTTGCGAAGTTATACAGGCATGACTAATAGTTGGTATATTCAAGAATAGTGTTATGTTTAAGATAGAATCTAGGCAGATATGACCTAATTATGATTAAGTATATAATCTAAATTTTGGCATATGGCAATAAAAGAATCGGGTTTCAGCCACGATTAGAATTGAAATCACATTGGGTGATCGAAGAATAGAACTTGGGCACGATTAAGAGTGAAATCATAGTATAGTCACGATCAAATAGAATAAAAATTTAGGTACGATCAGTATAATCTAAATCACAAGGTCATGACTAAAATTAAAAAATTGGGTACAATTTGGAATAAATCAAGTAAAAAATAAATTAAAATTTAGATGTAATTAAGAATATAATCGAAATCACGATAATTTTTTTTTTAAGTACGATAAGAATATATATAAACAAAAGCATATAGTCTCGATCAAAATGGAATTAATTCTACTAATAACGAATTCAAAGGATGATATACAAGAATAGGAAAGTGAGATCTCTATTATAGGAAAAAGTATTACAGGCTATGATATACAGAAAGGGTATACAAGATAATCATCTCACCCTACTATTACAAGATTTATCTGGTCATCATTCCTCAATTGCGCTTCTATTTACCAATCTAGAAAAACTACTAAGAATCATCAATTCATTAATCCTAGAAAAAAATTAAACTACTATAATGTACGTTCTCAATCATAATATTCAATATTTTTGTTTTTCCTTCACCGTAATCCATTATCAAACTTAGTCATCCTTAAAAGTTTAAATCCTTCAAATTTAGATTCTTGAACTCAACATCTTAACCTTAATTCAATATAAAAAATATCTCAAGAATTTGTAACCTTAACTATCGAATTTTTTACAAAATCAATTCACTCTTGGATATCCTCACCGGCCTTACAAATACAACTCACATATTATTTATAATTTCTCTCCATTTAAATTTTATTATCTACTATTCTTCTCCTTTTGAATTCTTCCTCTTCTATCTCTATATGAAAATAATCCATACTAGAAATGATTTCTTAAACATAACCATTTCTAAAATTCAATAATGCTACTATGCTCTTGACTTTGCTTCCATTCCTGGTTACATTTTTCCTCCATCAATTTCATCTTATTGTCCAAAGTATCCTAACCAGTCTAAAATGTATCACTACCACACTTTAATTGATCCCCTCAAATCTCCAGTTTTCTGTGCTTTATCCTTCCTTGGTTCCCCAAAATTTATGGAATAGCTTGATTTGGCACGATTAGGAATAACATCAACATATGGTCAAAATCATTTAGGGATGATCAATTATGGCACGATTTCAAATCACTAAGCACGATTGGGGATGGATTTGAAATCATAATCCAAAACCATATAAGAACAGAAAGAATAAAATTCAATTTTTGGCATGAGCTAGTCACAACTAAAATGATCAAATCATCTAGATCAAGTTGAAATAATCAAAATTTAAGTGTAGAATGTTAGGTACGATCAAAGTCAGAATCAAATTCATACAGGTGTGACCAAAGATCAAAGCTTAGGCATGATTAAGGATGAATTCAAATATGATCATGGTCAATATAATTCTAAGTTATCTAGACATGATCAGAAAGTTAACATCCACGATCAAAATATAGTCATGATTATGGGAATCAAGGTCGTCTAGTCACGCAAAGCAAAGTTATCTAGACATGACCAAGATTAATTTTTTTTTTGCACGATTAAGAATAAAGTCATGATTTAGATCTGGTTATGATTAAGATATGATCAAAGCCTAGTCATGAGTAATAATAGGAATAAAATCTAGGCATGATCAGAATTAAAACCATTCGAGTATGATCAAGAATCAAAATTTGGCACGATTATAATCAAATATATTTAGTCACGATCAACTAAAGTCAAAATTTAGTAATTGAAAATTTAAAGGATAGTTTCAATGGTAAGGAATCAAATGATAGGATTTGTATAGGACAAATAAGGTCATCATACGCTACTCTTCCTACCATAGAACTATTGCTACACAGGTACTGCACCTTGAGTTATCTCTAGATTGATGCCTATAGCTCATATGTCCAACCAGGAATCACTCACAGACTTACAAGCTACACTCCCAACAATCAATACTGATACTTAATGACACAAACCTATATGTATGTTATCAACTACTATACTACCCAAGGAGTCCCATGAATCAATAAAACGATAAGAAACTTAACTAGAGAAACTAAGGATATCCCTAATCATGGGCTAGGGAAGGTGATGGAAATGTATTTTATAATAGCATGTGTGGAATGATAGAGATGATATGTTAAGAACCAATTTCAAGATATAATCTTATAATCATATACGTCTATCCAAAATCATGTTATCTAGAATCATCACAACGCCAGTAAGCATAGTTATAATAAATGATGGAGTCCATAACTAAGGTATATACTTCTATAATCATGTTATTTAGAATTCTTGCCACGCCAACCGGTATGGCTGCGAAAAACTCTAAATTCTATAATAAGGTAAGTATATCCAAAATCAGGCTCTACGTCCTTGTCACGCTAGCTAGTATGGTTGCGATAAACTATAAACTCCATATATAAGTAAAGCAGACATTTATCTTTCACATTGTCCTTATCAGTAATGTCATCAGAATATACCTTAATTTAGTCCATAAAATTTATCTCGATACAAAATCAAAGTCAACAACGAACATCAAAAATTAAATTTAACAACAAATCAAGGAAGAGTAGGTAGTAACAAATGGAAACGAATTTTGAGATAAGATTTAAAGTGAGATTCTCAAGGGTCGTCCCAGGAATCTTTCATTGTGATTGAGTATCCTCTCATCCTAATATCCTATTTCATATATCATATCGCAGGCTCACAGTAGTACAACTAAAATATTGTACTACCACGACATCGCTCTAATCGCAGGTTCGAGACCTGCATGGGCCACTATAAAAATGTGTCATGACTCGCATCTGAAAGTTCAGACACGAATACGTAGAAGAACATCTAATCTACGCCGCAGAGTCGATGGTAAGCTATTTAATCCTCAAATATATTCAAATTCCAAACCAGCAATATCACATAGATCATAATAACCAGAATATAACTCAATCACAAGTACTAGAAGGTAGATATGAAATGGAAAGATAAAACCATAGAGTACAAATCTGATAGTCAAGTACAGTAATCCTCGAAAATAGTACAACTCAGCAAATGTTCTGATAACATAAATCTAAAAGATAAAAAAATAAAGACTAAGCTAAGCTAAGCATCCTCCAGTGGCATATCGACTATATTATCTCATGTATCCTCAGCTAAGACATGATCTACCTCAGGTGTGCCATAGTAAGTGGTACACTAGTTTTCTAAGTTCTCGCATAAAAATATGGTTATCCAGTCAGAATTGGAGCAAGTACAATTCATGATCTACTATTTATGATATGATAGAAACTGTATAACATATAATAGAGTAGAGAACAAAACTGTAATAATGATAATCATGATCTGACAAATATGGAAACAGTAGTAATACTAATCATGGCATGAAATCAAACATATGACGTAAACAATATGAATGCATAAGTCATCACTACGCTAAGTGCATTTGAAATACCATGTTCTATATATGATCGGGCTGAGGGATCTATATGGTCAGGCTTAATCATATATATAGTGTATGACTAGCGGTCAGGCACAAAATTACGAAATGTACATAGTTTTGATCACATATATATTAAGGTATTTCACGTCTGACTAATAATCATGGATTTAAATCATAACGTGAACAAGGTAAACACGAAAGCATAGAAAACACAAAAATCATGATATAGAATCCATAATAGTAATCTCGTGTAAGAGTCGTGTCGATAATCAAGAATGTACATCTAAAAGCATAAAAATATAGTAACTATCAGGAAATAAAAGTGATCGTCGTGAGTACTTGCCTCGGATATCTGACGTCGAGATGTATGGCACGAACGTGTCAACATAGAAAGTACCATAGTCTAAAGTCCAGAATAATAATCCTAATGAGTCATCGAAGATCATAATATCCAATAGAAGTCCGAGATCAAATCTGATATCCAAATATCCGAATAGCAGTCCACGAAGTCCATAATTGATATGGTAGATTGAGTAGAGTCACAACATAGGAACGCACGATTAGAATATGATTAACACGATAATAGAAGGAAAAGTCACTACCTAATACCTATAATCTATTTATAGAAAATAATATATACTACTTTGAAATTAGTTGTATTAGTTAAGCTAATATTTTAGAAAATAATATTTGATAACATATATAATCTCTTTTAGAATTCCCAAGCACAATCTTGTTACCAAAACAATTTTGAAAACGTTATTTATAGATAAGATAATATTCAACAACTAATATATTTGTTTTATACTAAGGTATTTCATAATACAATATATATATATATATATATATATATATATATATATATATATATATAAATATATAAATATATAAATATATATATATATATATATAATATAAGTTGGATATTACTTTGCGTATATATAAAAAATATATACGCAAAGTAATATCCAAATTATATTAATTATTCTGAAAAGAAACTTGAACTCGGCAGGCCTAAAAACAAAATTTAAGCATAGAAGGGCTCAGGTCCATCAGCATAACCTAAACCCATTAGGGTTTAAAACCCTAAGTCTTCTCTCTCTAATAGAGAGAGAAAACAAACTCAACCGACGTTGAGCACATGAGGAAAAAGGAGAGGGGCGAAGAAAAGGCGAGGAAGAAGAAGAAAACAAAGACGAAGACGAGAAAAAGGAGGAGCTCACCACTGCTGGTGGTGAAGTTGATGATGCAGCCATCATCGGAGGAGCTTACGCGTCGGGCCGGCATATCTGACCGAATCTGGCCGGAGATGGTCAAATCTAAGGGTGGCACTGCTCGGTGGAGTTGGGGTCGATGGCGGATCTGGATATCCGGTAAGTGATGGTGGTGGCATGGATTAGGGTTCGGTCGAGGAGCTGGGCTAGGTGGGTTTAGTCGGTGGAGTGGTAGTTTATAGTGGTGGCTCGAGTCGGTGGTGGTTGTATGAGTGTGGCAGCCGAAAGTGGAGGTCGAGGAGGGTTGTTGGGTGGTGGTGGTGGTACTGTGGTGAATTGGTGGTCTGTGGGGTTGGGTCGGCGATGGTGATGGTCTGAAGTAAAATACTGGTGGTTGGGGTTCTGATGGTAGACTGGTGGTGGAGCAGCGGGGTTCGACAGAGGATGGTGGTGTTAGGCAGAGATGGGTAGTAGCTAGGATGAGGTGGCGAACTGTGGTACGGTGTCTTGGGGGTTAGGCTGGTATGGGTGGGTTGGTGGAGACAGAGGTGGTGATGGCAGGACAGTAGGTCGGAGTGTGGAGGAGAATGGGTGGCTGGAAGTGGAGGCGACGGCGAGGTGGGGTGGCAGAGCTAGGAGGAGGAAGTGAATTGGTGAGGCGGAGACGTTGCCAGAGCACGACCGGAGTCCGGCGGTGCGCGACGGAGGTCAGCAGCGGACATAAGATGAAACGAAAGAGAGAGAGAGAGAGAGAGAGAGAGAGAGAGAGAGAGAGAGAGAGAGTAGTTTGTTGTAATAAAATAATAGGGAGTCCCCATTATTTTAATTGGAAAACATAGAGTGTCCTCCAAGCCTAAGTGGCACTATTATAATATATAATAGATTTATGGGCACTAGTGAAACCCACTAACAGATTTAACTAACCCACTAACTAATCTGGTAGTTAGCAACTAATTTCTAACTAATCCACTAATTAGTAACTAACCTATTAGTTAGGATTAACTAAATAATTAGGCTAATGAGATATTCCTAACCTAAACAAAAGTCCACAATCCAAGCCCAATACTTGGTAGGCAAATAGAATAGTTAGCCCACAATCCAAGTCCAAGACTTGGTAGGCTCACAATAATTAATTAATTAAATAATTCTAAAATTAATATTAACTACTTATTTAATAATAATAATTAGAAATAAATCCACAATTAATTAATAATAAATTAATTCTAAAATGAAATTAATTAATTAAATAATAATAAACAGAATTAGAATTAAATTTGTAATAATTCAGAAAATTATTTTTATAAATTCCCAAAACGATAACATTGATTTCCAAAAATAGGATTTCAAATTTAGGTAGTTACATTTGGTGACGTCCATGTACTGGTGGAACCCCTTGGCAATTGGATGAATGCTACATCTTGCTTGAATTCTTCCATCACACCCCATGTCACGACCCGCAACCACTGTGAGGGTACGAGAGCGTAACAACGCCCAGCCTACGCCGCAGTGTCGGCGGTAGAACGCTGTTCTAGGTCATGAACTATAACTAACATAATATGAATACTCTCCATAAGGAGGCCAACACAGAGGTACAACTCAATCACAATCTAAGGTAGAATGTAGCATGATGGAAAATAGATAAAAAATCCTCAACTGAGGTACAACAGAAAGAAATAATAAAGTCTCAACGTCTCTAAAATATACAACTCTGAAAATAAGACAACAGCTAAACATGAAAATAAAGGACAGTCTAAGCTATCTACACTATACAAGGTATCATCCTGAGCAGCTGCCTGAACCTCCCCAGGGGTCCAGGTCGCGAGTGTCAACTAGGCAAACTCCAAGTAAGGGTGCAGGGTTCCTCATCATCCTCTGTAAAATTTTCAACAGGTCCAGTCAGGATGGGAGCAAGCACAAAACATCTCACGCAGTTCATATCATGTTAGAAAATATAAAGCATGCAATAGAGTAAGGTACATAAAACGCTGAAAGAAGAATATATATAAAAACATCAGAGATTTGATAATGGAAAATATCTATATATGATAAGTAAGAACTGTAAGCAACATGTGATTTAGAGCACAATATGGTTATGTAAATGGGTTAGGTTATACAATAAAATGGGACTCCTTTGTACGTGGGTGTACAATGGACATATACAATTTCTTATACAATAGGATTAATCACATAACCAATTTTACTCTCCCTCTCCAATCAATACACAAGGATCCAATTCAGTTACGTTACATTATACAATGGCTTGTACAATGGCATATACAATAGCTTGTACAATGGCTTATACAATGGCTTGTATAATGGCTCAATGTGATAATGAGAGTACAATATGCACAATGAGTGTACAATGATAAGGATATTCAATAAATACAATATGTAAGTGAAACGCACATCACAATATGTATTTAGTGAATATAAGGAGATAACATCTCAGAAGAAGATTCACATAGTACTAATCCGTGATAATGATCGTGTCAGCATCAAGTACAGTAATCTAGAGCAAGAATGTAAATCCAGACAAGTATGAAACGGTCAGAGAATGTACTCGCCTCGTATCTGAATGTCTGAAGTAAATGTACTGTCCGAGATGAGGTACCTGACTCCTAGTTAGAGCAACACAAGTCAAGATGTATACAGGGAATGATAATAGTAATCTATAATGCATCTGCATGCTGTCTAGGTCAAACTAGACTAAAGTCAACACTTGGTCAACTCTAGTCAACCACACTAGTCAACTAGGTCAAGTCCTAGCCCAAACAAGTCTAATAAGTCTTACTAGGCCAAACCAAGCCTATGCTAGCAGTCACACACCAATCACAAGGCTATACAAGCCAACACAAGTCACACATCAAGATACATCACTATCATGCATATTCTATATTATATATATATAAGAGAAAGGAACTAACATGTAAAGCTATGTGTGTGTGTGTGAACATGGAGGTGTACATGAAAAGAGAAATCAATACTAGTTATGAGTTTACACTACACATGGCACAAAGCTAACCCATCTACATTACACATGTATTATACTTAACATGCATGGCTACAATTATACATCTATATACATTAGAGTAGAGACTATTTAAGTTATAACTATCATGCATCTATACTTTACATAAATCTACATATATTATAGCAATTATTTAGAGAAGGGTTACATGACATGGTAGTTGATATAGAGTGGGGTGTCCTTGTGCAAAGGGTAAAGTTCATTCTCAGTTTAGTTCCACATTTACATATAAACTAAAGTGAGATATCCCATAAACTGGTGTAACTAACCACATAAAATGAACTATGTTATCTGAAATCTGCCATTAAGCCAACATCCCATATGCATACAGCTCATGCATTGTCTAATACTGAAATTAACTAACATTTCCAATTAAGGGGTTGAAGGTTAACATTACATTCATAGACATTCCACTATATTGAAAACTAAAAGTGGCTTGGCAATAGGAAAATGAAGGTATATATGCTTACATGGACAGTTCAGTGTTCGAACAACCTAAAATGAACTAACATTCAATCTAAATATCAGCTATACATTGGTTCTATGTCTACATATGAAATCTGATATTGTATTTACAATATTTATACATTATGCATTCATATCTATCATTACATATATACCTTGCATTTATATCTAGCATTCATTATATACTTTCATGCATGCATTGTATATCATTCTTTCATTCATGCATTTATGTATTGCTTACATACATTACATTAATTGCATTCCTACATGCTTGCATTCAACCATATATATACATTAATGTAAAGAGGATATATATCATATATATATCATTTCATTCATCTAACATATCATGCATTATATCTATTATTACATTACATTCATGCTTGCATTCATTCATCATTCATTTATTCTCTTACACCACTATATGCACCATACATTACATACTATGGAACCTACATATTCATCACAAGCCATACTTATACATGCTTACATTAGATAGGATACTTACACCTTATACATCATTTATTTAACCATTTACTCATGCTTACATTCTCTATTTAATTACATAATGTATATACATTAACATGGGTTAAAATTAAATAGAATATTATATTACACACAAGGGTGCACAAGATGCATATGCCGAATAGTAACTCCTACTAATAATCAATAATGTACCATCTCAGCATGAATTAAAATTTAGGATTAAAGCATGTTATAGATCTATGTGTTAGCTTTCTGAAACTTCAAACGGATCGCGTTTTCGTTTCCGAAAACTGCCGGAATCGCGAAAACACCGAGAACGCGTTTGTCTTTCGTACAGCTGACACTCAAATAATTCTTCAGAAAGTTACAGAAAGAATTAGGCCTATTAATACATGTTTTTGGAAAGCTAACTTCAATACGCTTCTTTTAAAAAAAACGGAAGATTAAACCGAACTTTGAGCTAGAAGTTATGACATTTCTAAGTTAGTGCTGAAATTAAAAACGTGGATAAAAATCATGACGGATTCAGGTAGTTTGAGACAAAAGAACACAAGTATATAACATAATATATCAAGAACTCACTCTTTACACTAATATATATATATGAGACACTATAGAACACATCTCCAATACAAAAATATGAGATTAAACATGTAATAATTTATTCATACATAACAACAACACATAGTGTGCCCAAATTTGGAATTTTCCCACATGGACACAACCACAACACAAAGGACACTCCTATGACCTCCAAATGGACACAAATGGAGATACAACCATGGGGGTCATTCCTATGGGTTCAAAATAGACCTATATGCATGAAAAAATGAAAAGGAGAAGGGATTTATACCTCCCGGTAGATCGAATCGAAGAAAAGCCTTCCCGGAGCGACACTGACACGTAGAGATTCCAAAAGGACACGAACGAGCTCCGAATCCTCCCAAACTTGGATAGCTTCCTCCTTGGCTAGAATGGAGAAGGAAAGAAGAAGATTTGGTGGTGAAATGGAAGGATTTGGTGGAGAAATTGCTAGGAATTGCGCTCTAGAAATTTGGGGAAGAACAAGAGAGAGAGTGTGGATGAGAATAATGAAATGAACTTGAGCCTAGCCTCTCCCAAAGTGGCTGGCCATATGGGGCTATTTGTCCTATTATGGTAAGGTCCAAAATGCCCCTACTAACCTATTCTATGAGTATTAGGAAAGGGCTAATTGGTTGGGGCTAAATTAGTCATTCTAAAGTCTCTAATCACACTAACCTTATCCATAATAATTAGTCTAACCTCTAACTAAAATATTTCTATCATGTGGACTAAAATTAATATCATGTGGGTCATGTCTAACTAGTGTGTGGGTCCCACTAGAGTCAAACTACCCCCGGGTCCCCGTTTCAAGTCGGATTGAGTTGAAATTTGAACCCGACTCAAATAACCCCAAAACAATATCATAAATAATAAAATAATATCAAAATAATTCAAAGAGGTCAAATGCAAAAATATCCTTAGGCCAAAAATGATATTAAAATATCATAATCATGTGGTTAGGCTCTAGGTCAAACAGTCTCTAGGGTTTCACTAGCAAAACGTCAAAACCACAAGTCGTTGATTTAAATAATTTTAAAATGATTTAAAATTACCAAAAATTATATCATGAATTAAATATCATTATTAAAATAATTATAAACACAAAATTTCAAAATTATCCTCATTTGGGAAACTGGGTGCTACAACTCTACCCACCTTAGAAAAATTTCGTCCTCGAAATTTAAGATCGATAGTACTCCTTCTAGAGCCTCTAACCTACCCAATATCTAATGTAACACTTCCTTACGCTGGAATAATAAACGAACATCTAAAAAGTGTCAATCTAGGAATACCTCCAATACACTGCTCTGCTGTACGGCGGTAATGGAACTTCAATAGAATATGGACTGGAACCTATATCTAAGGGATTTGACCTATTTTAAAGTGGTCTTAACTAAGGATGAAAAGGAACTGATCATAGGCTATAGGTATGCTCAAACTATTATCTTCCTATTAACCATCTATTAATACATTCTATTACCATAGGAACGATGTATTACTAAGACATATAGGCCCCTATCTCTCATAACACATTTATACTCACTAAAAGACTAGTACATCCTATCAAGGCTGATACTATAATCTCTCCTAAATCTTCTAAGCTACATGTTTATAGACACACATCCTCACATCAAGGACTAACCCATATATATCTACAACTGATACTAATGGAGTGACGTCCCTATTTTCCAACAATCAAGGTCTAAATTTTTTATCTAAATCATGCAATTTGAAGGAATAGTATACAAGGTCAGGGCATACCGTAGCAGTTGGAAGTCTCACCTAGGTACACTAATCATTCTAGGTCAAAACAGTACTATGATATAAACACAGAAACAATCTAGGGTGTCCTAATTGGAAAGGTAAGGGAACAACAATCATCAAGGTTGTAGGGCTGTCTACCATCCTATATGTAACTGGTTGGTATTATAGATAACAGGAGAATTATCTGCAATGGGTTACTATTCTAACACCAATACTAACTATCACCTCTAGGGTACAAACACTCTACAAGTTATCATACCATTATACTATGAAGGAACTACCTATGAATAAGCTCTATAAAACTAAATATCCCTACTCCTAAGTCATTTATAACAATCAAAAGGGTATAATGTTTAAACCTTCTCAAGATACAATCTGTTAATCATATGCGTCTGTCCAAAATCATGTTGTCCAGAGTCTTCATCATGCTAGTGAGCAAGGCTACGATAATCACAGAGTCCTTGACTAAGGTACAGACCTCTAGGTTCATGGTATTTAAAATTTTCGTACTGCCGCATGCGACGGCGAAAACCTTAAATTTCCATACCCGAGAATACATCCAAAATCTGACTACATATCCTCACTATGCCAACTAACATGACTATCGAGGATTATAGATCCCATGATTTAGGCGACCTAGCCCATATGATTTTCTCAGAAGAAAAAAAACAAACACAACAAAAGAGTAACATGACAAAATTAATCAATCAACAAGGAACAGATGGAATCGAATTTCAAGGTAATTATAAAAGATAATTGCGGGAATGGAATTGAGAAGAACGGAACTTGCAGCAAGATCTCCAACGGTCTGTGCATCCTCGACTGTCCTGACGATAGCTCGCCCTGCTGGTTTTCTCCAGCCTGATGCTGATACTGCACAAATCTCTGATGCTGATGCTGCATGAATCGCTGCTGCTAAGAAAAACCAGAAATGAAAGGAAAAGTCTCTGTACAGACGGAGGTGCACCTCCAATATAGCAGAAACGTCAACCTGAGTCGGCACAACAGAAGCTGCAGCCTCGAGGCCCTGATGAACAGGACGAGAGGTGGCCAGCCTCTCGATAGTATCCCCCGAACCGAAGCGATTAGATCGTGTCTTCATAACCATCATGAAGACAGATCAAAACAAGAAGCAATTTCTGAGAATAAAACAAAAATTCAAGGAGAACAGTTTATATTCAAGGGAAGTCAATAAGCAACAATTTTAGACAAAAAGAATCGGATTAAGAGTTTTTCCTAATGTGATTGAGTACCTCCAAAAATATCCTAATCCTACTGCAGGCTGTAGTGATACTCTAGTTCGAATACCACTACATAAACTCGACCTGCATGGGCCACCACTAAAAATGTGTCACGACCCGCACCCACTGTGAGGGTACGAGAGCGTAACAACGCCCAGCCTACGCCGCAGTGTCGACGGTAGAACGCTGTTCTAGGTCATGAACTATAACTAACATAATATGAATACTCTCCATAAGGAGGCCAACACAGAGGTACAACTCAATCACAATCTAAGGTAGAATGTAGCATGATGGAAAATAGATAAGAAATCCTCAACTGAGGTACAGCAGAAAGAAATAACAAAGTCTCAACATCTCTAAAATATACAACTCTGAAAATAAGACAACAGCTAAACATAAAAATAAAGGATAGTCTAAGCTATCTACACTATACAAGGTATCATCCTGAGCAGCTGCCTGAACCTCCCCAGGGGTCCAGGTCGCGAGTGTCAACTAGGCAAACTCCAAGTAAGGGTGCAGGGTTCCTCATCATCCTCTGTAAAATTTTCAACAGGTCCAGTCAGGACGGGAGCGAGCACAAAACATCTCACGCAGTTCATATCATGTTAGGAAATATAAAGCATGCAATAGAGTAAGGTACATGAAACGCTGAAAGAAGAATGTATATGAAAACATCAGAGATTTGATAATAGAAAATATCTATATATGATAAGTAAGAACTGTAAGCAACATGTGGTTTAGAGCACAATATGGTTATGTAATCGGGTTAGGTTATACAATAAAATGGGACTCCTTTGTACGTGGGTGTACAATGGACATATACAATTTCTTATACAATAGGATTGATCACATAACCAATTTTACTCTCCCTCCCTAATCAATACACAATGATCCAATTCAGTTACGTTACCTTATACAATGGCTTGTACAATGGCTTATACAATGGCTTGTACAATGGCTCAATGTGATAATGAGAGTACAATATGCACAATGAGTGTACAATGATAAGAATATTCAATAAATACAATATGTTAGTGAAACGCACATCACAATATGTATTTAGTGAATACAAGGAGATAACATCTCAGAAGAAGATCCACATAGTACTAATCCGTGATAATGATCGTGTCAGCATCAAGTACAGTAATCTAGAGCAAGAATATAAATCCAGACAAGTATAAAACGGTCAGAGAATGTACTCGCCTCGTATCTGAATGTCTGAAGTAAATGTACTGTCCGAGATGAGGTACCTGACTCCTAGTTAGAGCAACACAAGTCAAGATGTATACAGGGGATGATAATAGTAATCTATAATGCATCTGCATGCTGTCTAGGTCAAACTAGACTAAAGTCAATACTTGGTCAACTCTAGTCAACCACAATAGTCAACTAGGTCAAGTCCTAGCCCAAACAAGTCTAATAAGTCTCACTGGGCCTAACCAAGCCTAGGCTAGCAGTCACACACCAATCACAAGGCTATACAAGCCAACACAAGTCACACATCAAGATACATCACTATCATGCATATTCTATATTATATATATATATGTATATGTATATATATATATATATATATATATATATATATATATATATATATATATATAAGAGAAAGGAACTAACATGTAAAGCTATGTGTGTGTGTGTGAACATGGAGGTGTACATGAAAAGAGAAATCAATACTAGTTATGAGTTTACACTACACATGGCACAAAGCTAACCCATCTACATTACACATGTATTATACTTAACATGCATGGCTACAAGTATACATCTATATACATTAGAGTAGAGACTATTTAAGTTATAACTATCATGCATCTATACTTTACATAAATCTATATATATTATAGCAATCATTTAGAGAAGGGTTACATGACATGGTGGTTGATATAGAGTGGGGTGTCCTTGTGCAGAGGGTGAAGTTCATTCTCAGTTTAGTTCCACATTTACATATAAACTAAAGTGAGATATCCCATAAACTGGTGTAACTAACCACATAAAATGAACCATGTTATCTGAAATCTGCCATTAAGCCAACATCCCATATGCATACAGCTTAGGCATTGTCTAATACTGAAATTAACTAACATTTCAAATTAAGGGGTTGAAGGTTAACATTACATTCATAGACATTCCACTATATTGAAAACTAAAATTGGCTTGGCAATAGGAAAAGGAAGGTATATATGCTTACATGGACAGTTCAGTGTTCGAACAACCTAAAATGAACTAACATTCAATCTAAATATCAGCTATGCATTGGTTCTATGTCTACATATGAAATCTGATATTGCATTTACAATATTTATACATTATGCATTCATATCTATCATTACATATATACCTTGCATTTATATCTAGCATTCATTATATACTTTCATGCATGCATTGTATATCATTCTTTCATTCATGCATTTATGTATTGCTTACATACATTACATTAATTGCATTCCTACATGCTTGCATTCAACCATATATATACATTAATGTAAAGAGGATATATATCATATATATATATATCATTTCATTCATCTAACATATCATCCATTACATCTATTATTACATTACATTCATGCTTGCATTCATTCATCATTCATTTATTCTCTTGCACCACTATATGCACCATACATTACATACTATGGAACCTACATATTCATCACAAGCCATACTTATACATGCTTATATTAAATAGGATACTTACACCTCATACATCATTTATTTAACCATTTACTCATGCTTGTATTCTCTATTTAATTACATAATGTATATACATTAACATGGATTAAAATCAAATAGAACATTATATTACACACAAGGGTGCACAAGATGCATATGCCGAATAGTAACTCCTACTAATAATCAATAATGTACCATCTCAGCATGAATTAAAATTTAGGATTAAAGTATGTTATAGATCTATGTGTTAGCTTTCCGAAACTTCAAACGGATCGCGTTTTCGTTTCCGAAAACTCCCGGAATCGCGAAAACACTGAGAACGCGTTTGTCTTTCGTACAGCTGACACTCAAATAATTCTTCAGAAAGTTACAGAAAGAATTAGGCCTATTAATACATGTTTTTGGAAAGCTAACTTCAATACGCTTCTTTTAAAAAAAACGGAAGATTAAACCGAACTTTGAGCTAGAAGTTATGACATTTCTAAGTTAGGGCTGAAATTAAAAACGTGGATAAAAATCATGACGGATTTAGGTAGTTTGAGACAAAAGAACACAAGTATATAACATAATATATCAAGAACTCACTCTCTACACTAATATATATATATGAGACACTATAGAACACATCTCCAATACAAAAATATGAGATTAAATATGTAATAATTCATTCATACATAACAACAACACATAGTGTGCCCAAATTTGGGATTTTCCCACATGGACACAACCACAACACAAAGGACACTCCTATGACCTCCAAATAGACACAAAATGGACACAAATGGAGATACAACCATGGGAGTCATTCCTATGGGTTCAAAATAGACCTATATGCATGAGAAAATGAAAAGAAGAAGGGATTTATACCTCCCGGTAGATCGAATCGAAGAAAAGCCTTCCCAGAGCGACACCGACACGTAGAGATTCCAAAAGGACACGAACGAGCTCCAAATCCTCCCAAACTTGGGTAGCTTCCTCCTTGGCTAGAATGGAGAAGAAAAGAAGAAGATTTGGTGGTGAAATGGAAGGATTTGGTGGAGAAATTGTGAGGGATTGCTCTCTAGGAATTTGGGGAAGAACAAGAGAGAGAGTGTGGATGAGAATAATGAAATGAACTTGAGCCTATTCTCTCCCAAAGTGGCTGGCCATATGGAGCTATTTGTCCTATTATGGTAAGTTCCAAAATGCCCCCACTAACCTATTCTATGAGTATTAAGAAAGGGCTAATTGGTTGGGACTAAATTAGTCATTCTAAAGTCTCTAATCACACTAACCTTATCCATAATAATTAGTCTAACCTCTAACTAAAATATTTCTATCATGTGGAATAAAATTAATATCATTTGGGCCATGTCTAACTAGTGTGTGGGTCCCACTAGAGTCAAACTACCCCCGGGTCCCCGTTTCAAGTCGGATTGAGTTGAAATTCGAACCCGACTCAAATAACTCCAAAAAAATATCATAAATAATAAAATAATATCAAAATAATTCAAATAGGTCAAATGCAAAAATATCCTTAGGCCAAAAATGACATTAAAATATCATAATCATATGGTTAGGCTCTAGGTCAAACAGTCTCTAGGGTTTCACTAGCAAAACGTCAAAACCACAAGTCATTGATTTAAATAATTTTAAAATGATTTAAAATCACCAAAAATCATATCATGAATTAAATATCATTATTAAAATAATTATAAACACGAAATTTCAAAATTATCCTCATTTGGGAAACTGGGTGCTACACCCCACATGTCTACGGATGGTTGTACATCCATCAAGATGATGGAAGCAGTAATTCTATCCATTTTATATATGAATATATAGATACTTCTACAAAGACGGATACACATTGTTTAGCCTTTTTTAGATGCCCGACGATACGCATGGGACTTTGTGCACGTTGTATTGCATGCCTGTTGGGCCCACTGCCCCCCAACTTCCACCAAATAAATGAAAGGAATAATAGGCCCTCGTGGCTCGTTCCACTAATCTTCCACCACCCAGCCGTGGTCTTATACCTCTCCTCGGTAACCACAAGGGGCCACTCGAATTCGGTACACATTGTTTAGCTATGGGCAATGGTCAAGTATCAATCGATTTTGATATAGATGGACAAAATATATATATCCTATTTAAGTATCTAACTATATACCAATAGCACTTATGTATATAGAAGCTAGGTTAAATCATTCCTAAAGTGGATATCACAAGTATCAACGGGTATCAAAGTCAATGGATATCAATTGGATATCCAATCCTAAACACACCTTGTCAAACACTACATGGACACGAATTAGTTGATTCCAATTTACACTAGAACACATCATGTGTCCTGTCCAAATTAATTACACATATGATATTGCAAATTATATTTTAGGGTTTTCACCCATACCCTAAAATTAACAAATTAATTATATGATAAACAAATAATTACAAATTTCTACACATAATTACTGAAACCCTAAAATGACAATTATATTATTCTAACTATAATTGAACTAAACTAAACTAATTAAACTAATTAAATGATATTATCTTAATTATAGTTATAAATTAAGTTAACTAATTTAATGAAATTAATGTAACCCTAGTTGCAAGATAAATATTAGGGGAAAAAATATATAAAGATTAGGATTAGGAATTAGGAGTACCATTGATGGAAACAGGCACATGCGCTGATATGGACACGGGCACGGGAAGGAGCTCCGTTTGTCGGTGTTGGTGGCATTGGTGGTGGTGGTGGTATGATGGTGTTGGTGTTTTCTTTTGTCGGGGGATGCTAGAGGAGGAGACGGATCGAGGGATCGGGGCTGCTAGAGTAGGGCAAGGGGGTGGAGGCTGCCACGTGACACATGTTAGGAAGAGGGAAGAGGAGAGAAAAGTGGAGGCCGAGGTGATGGTCGGGAGGAGAGTGGGTGAGAGCTTTGGGGGCATGTTTAGGGTTCGGGGAGGAGGAGAGAGATGACTGGGGAGGAGGCAAAATTCAGCGTTGAGAGGCGAAGGCTGGAGGAGGAGGCATTTAGGGTTGAGAGAGAGAGAGAGAGAGAGAGAGAGAGAGATTTTGGTTGAAATATCATTCAAGGGAGGAAGTTTTCATTTCTTAAAATCAAGATTTACGACGGTTAGTGACGCACTTTAGCGGCACAATAGCAACATACCAAAGACATAACTTAAGTCGAGAGCATACACATAAATGTGACGTATCTGCATCGAATTTAGTGATGATCAATGATATCAACATGGAAATCAAATGTTGACATGACACGTACATAATTGATGTTTTATGTGTGACAAACTAGTCTTCTTTTCCCTCGCTTAGTCAGTCATTGCTACATCGCTGGTTGACTCCGCGTCCTATTCCCACGTTGACAACAATGACGGAGCGACTTCTGACGACTATCAGCAATGTATTAGCGACTATTTCAAACGTCGTTGGATTTACGAGGCATCGCTGCAATGTTGCGGTTGGCGACATCTTGTTATGATGTCGCTAAATGCATCTCAATTCCACTTATTTTCGTCGTCATTTGTCACTCCAGACCACTAGGTTATATTTTCATCTAACTTACCAAGTGTACTGCCATTTAGTTGTTGATATTTTAAGCGGGGAAACGTAAACATTAGTACTTATCTATATAGTAGAAAATCGATAATTATGTGTGCATTGGGTGGTGTATTAAATACTAGTACTAAAAAAACTATATAATAGGAACTTAGGTTATATACTGACATGTCAAACCCCATTTAGATCAATTTTGATATATCTTTCTCTGTACTCATTGTTTTGGCACAAGTACAGTGTTGCTTCTCTTGCAAAACCAGTCTTAAATTAATTGGAGCAAATACTAATATATGATGGAAAGCAATCAGAATGAACAAAAGAGAGCAAGAAAATTAGGGTTCTAATTGAAGGCATCTCAACACTGATAGGTTTATAATATAGGAATAAGTCAGACAATTACAAGAATGGGAGGCAAACACAGCAAAATAGGAAATATTATGATATCCTTTTTTGTTAATGATGGAGAAGAAGAAAACTTGCACACAACCTTCCCAATGACAAGAGAGATGCAAACAAAGGATTGAATATTAATATTATTTTTTGCAATGCAAACACGAACTCATTGCTGTTTTTTTACTATACTTGGTCATGAGCTGCATGTGAAAGAGCAAGACAGA
Source organism: Iris pallida (assembly GCA_029216955.1). Lineage (NCBI taxonomy): Eukaryota > Viridiplantae > Streptophyta > Magnoliopsida > Asparagales > Iridaceae > Iris > Iris pallida. The sequence continues at coordinate 44,250,952 of JANAVB010009596.1, forward strand.
TTTTTCTGATCTGCAGGTGAAAGAGCAAGACTCAGATTTTTCTTACTTTACTGTGTTAAGAACACTTCAGCACAATCAGCTATAAGCTATTAAATGTTAATGTGCCAATAACTATATAGAGCTACATTTTCATCAGCACTTCTGACCCTTGTTAGCAATTAGGCAAACGAAAAAAATTCGGGACGGCAAAAGTACAAGTATAAATCGGCTCAGTACAAATAAAATACGTTAAAAAATTCGGTCAAATATTCGAAAAATAAAAATATTGAGATTAGAAACTTTACATTCTTAAATATGTTGTCAAATTTGGTTAATTAAACAGGTTCCCAGCACGTTTTTTTGGTCAAGTTTTTCAATAATTTATACAGAACACGTTTAAAATTTGCATACTAATTTGGATCTGTCAAAAGTACGCAAGTATTATACGTTTATGAAAGATACGAAAAAATTCGCGTATAATATGAGTTTTATTCGGGTGATTGCTAACAAGGCTTCTGACAGCAAGTATTTTCTCTGCGCAACAACAAAGTCATTATCCCAAAATTTTGGGTTGGATATTTGAATTCTTTCTACTTTTCTTTCCAGGCATCCAGCCTTTTTAAGGGGCGCTGTCTTCTGTGTCAATAAATCGAAGCTAGTAAGTAAACTTTGCACTCTAAAGATAAATTACAAACAACTGCAGAAATGTCATGAAAACAAATCTGTAAGGCTATTTCGCTAGAAACTTTGTTGCAGCACTGCGATGTCAATGGGATCTTTTTCAAATACTCCAAGTAATAACCAAGTATACGTCTGTAATCATATTGGTATTTGCATTATTGGACTTCTACTTCAAGTTGAGCATGGCACTAAAAATAAAGATCAGTGTTGTTTGAGAGTTCATTTCTACATCGTAAACTTAGTGCAGTTGGGAGGAGTTTAGTCCGACAGGAAAGAAGTAGATCGACGTGACAATCTTAATAATTAAAATTACAAAGTTTCCAATGTGGTATATGACTCGTTCGACATGCGCCATCTGGTGATCGAAGAAATCTAGGAGGAGTCGAAGCAACAGTACCGAGCTCAAAAGAGCCAAGAGTATCACAATGCCGTACATGCGGTATACCGCCGGTCTGCCGATAAAGCATGGATTCATTAAGTTTTGGGGATCTGGAATCAACCCACGCTAGTCACCAATGGTATACCGTCGTCATACCGCCAGTGATTCGGAGACTTGTGGATTTTAGAAATGATTCAGAGCTAAAGCTAGTTCTTTCGACGGTCAAGATTGCTCCTGACTTAGGAAAAGTAAAGAGAGCAATAAATATGACTACTCATGCCCTAGCTTTGGATCTTTGATACTAAGGATTGCTCGAGACTTCTTGAGCAAGAAAGAACACTTCTTAGAGTCTGCAAAGGAAAATATTTCGGGAATCTAGAGAGAGGAAGAAGGACAGCTCGTTGGAGATCTCGTAAAAGAGGGTTTCACATATTGGTATTGTGTAATCCTTGTAAAATTTTGTCTCATTTGATTCAATAAAGTTATTCTTTCCTTGTCCCGTGGATGTAAGAAAATCTAGGTCGAACCATGTTTTATTGCGTGTTTACATGTTGTGTTCTTGGTTTATATTATTCGATTAATTTTTGCCTTGTTATTCTTGCTTTTGTAAGATTATTTGTGTATGAGCTTCTGCATGTTGACCAACAAATTGGTGCTAGAGCTAGGGGAACCGTACATAGCAATTTCAAATCTTGGATCTAGGTCAATGGTTTTATGACGATATTAGTTCGCTCCCTATCTTCCTTTATCGAAATACTTGAAATTATTGGTTCTTTAAGGTCGAAGGGGGATTTCCTCTTTTTCAAAATTTCAGGATGACGAGTAACAGGCTAAATAGCAGCAAGTTCGAGGTGAAGAAGTTCAACATGAAGAAGTTTAACAATAAAGAAAACTCCTCTTTGTGGCAGAGGTCATCCGATCGTCGTGTTGAACGATGTTACCAATATATATTTTTGAAACAAGGTAAAACTTTATTTCAATAAGCAAACCAATTTACAATCATATATACATAACTCACACACCTGCAAGGGGTTTTATAGCAGCTACATCGAACTCAATATTATGGATGATACCAACATGAGAGGTTGTTATGCCTTCAAAGATGCGTATGTTCCGCTCTCTCCAAGCTGCAAGTCGAAGTCTGGCCTCTTAAATCATATTTGCCCTCTATGTCTTGCCCAAATCCCCCTAATCATGCCCCCAATATTTTGTGCATCTCCACAATCCCCCAAGAATCGACCATATTGTTCCAGTCATATAGACCAAGTAACCCTACATTAGAAAAACAAGTGTCCAATAGTCTTGAGACTTTGGTCACATAGAGCACATCTATGGTTGTCGATTTGAACTCCAAAGATAACGAGCATATATTTAGTCACCATTCTTTCCAGCAGAAGCTTGTACATGCATAGTTTCATCTTGCAAGCGAGTCCCTTGAACCATACAAAACCATAATGCATCAGCTTGGTATGAGACTTGTGCTTAAGGTTGTAGCAAGATCAGAACTCAAACTTACCACTGCCCAAAACCTCACAAGGCGGTCACCAAATCCAGTGATCACCACCTGAATTCGAGTCTATCTGGACTGCCTGCACCAAATCAGCATGTCTGGCCGTGTGGGGATAAACTTCAGGCCTTAATACCCCATTTCGAATGATATGCTGACAAGTCAGCCCTCTACCCGCCTCCCTTTGCAACGATGATTCGAAAATCTCCAATAAATTTTGGTGGGCCAACCATGGATCCAACCATAAGTCAGCGCAACTACCATCCTGAATAACGAGGATAATAGCATCTTTGAGTACAAGTCTGTTACCAAAAATATGCTTGAAAGAAACAAACATGTTATTATTTAACCCGTGCGCCCATAAGTTGCCATCCTTCAGATATCTACTAGCCATCCACTTTGCCCAGAGTGAGTCACCACAGACAAATTTCCATGTCAACTTAAGGCCAGTCGCATCTCGTATAGTCAATAGAGACCGCAACCCCACCCCACCCCACCCCACCTTCTTTTCGGGGACGACATAACTGCTCCCAAGCAATAGCTTGGAGCCCCCCATATAAAGTTAGTGCAAATGCGCTCTACCTTCCTGATAGTGGCTTTCGTTACTAAAATAGACTATAACCAGAATAATGCTAGTGCAGATATAACAGAACGTACTAGGTCAATACGGCCTCCAAAGGATAAGATGACGGCCTGCCAACCTTCCACCCTACATTAGGTATATTCGACCAAGCTATGACAATCTAAATCCCTGGCATAACTGACAGACTACGAGATTCCCAAATACTTTACAGGGAGATCCTCTTTTTCTACCCCTAAAGTGCCGTTCGTTCCTCCTTTATAGTGCATAAAGAACTGAAGTACACACGGCTCTTGTCCTTGTTCAAGTGGAGGCCCGACAATCTCCCGAATTCCTCCATAATATCCGAGATGGCATTGAGAGCCTCCATTGAAGGCTGTAAGAACAACAAAGATCATCTGCATATATCAGATGCGAAATATAAAGTGCGACACCCCTAAAAACAGGTATGATCCAACCCTATGCACCGCCACATCCATAATACAAGAGAAGTACTCCATTATGATAGTGAAGAGGTAAGGGGACAGTGGACCCCCCCTGTCTGAGCTCTCTATTACTCCGAATAAAACCATACGTAAGCCTTCTGACTAGTACTGAAAAAGTGGCAGAAGAAATGCACTCCCTGATTCGAGCAACCTAAACCCATCGAATCCCATAACAATCGTCATCTGAAAGCCAAATTCATGGTTCACCATATCATAGGCTTTCCACAAATCTAATTTAACACAAGCCTTCATCCCTCCAACTTTATTGAATTCTCGGATCATCTCATGCGCTAAAGACTATGATGCTCTGCTATTGAATATCCTTTGGTGAAAGCAACCTGATTAGGGGAAATAAGGCCTTTCATAATTTCCTCCATGCATCGGCACATCAGATGGGTAATTATTTTATATAAATAACTACATCATGAGATGGGTCGAAAGTCTGCCAGAGAAGTAGCCCCTTCGTTCTTCGTGATAGAACTGGGGATTTTTAGGACCCTTACTTTGGTGTGCGTATTGATCGATAGAAAGTTAAACAGATTTAATTCGTGTTCTAACCCTTCATAGGCGGAAACTAGGGTTCACGAATTATACCTGCGGCGGAAAGAAGACAAGTAATTCTTGGCAATCTCGAGCGGACGATCCCAAGATCTTCTGTACGTATTCCTTTCTCGAGTTGGACGTCGTATGGGCGACGATCTTCCAACCTATTCTTCTCCTTGGCAGCCCTCTCTTTCTCTCCTTACGTGAATCATGAATTTAAAGAAAGCTTCAGATTTCTGATAAGTAATTTGGCGGCCAGAGAATAGAGGATATATATAGGCTACGGCAGGGACCATGAGGAAAAATTAGGGTTAGGCCTCCTAACGGATCTGGATATCCCGTGTTCAGCCCGAACACACAATCCAGGCCCATTAACAATAACTCGGTCCACTAATGAGCTATTGTTGCACTACCTCCCTAATCCCAAATTATGTTTGTAGGCTCCTTTTATTATATGCTCGTTTGGCTCCCCATATTAAGATACTGTATGTCCGTCGATCAAATTAAGTTACTGACAACTATATTAATTCAACATCTTTTATCCTTAAGTAGTACCGCTCAACTTTATTTGTCATGTCGGATGTAATCCACCTGGAGGGTTTACATGACAATCCTTATGAGCTCCTTAAGGGGACATCATCAACCCGATGTATCGGGACATGGATTCCATAATCAACAACCCATCATACATACAATATTATTACCCAATTCATAGAGGTTGTTGATCCATAATGAATCTCACTCTTTCAAGAGTCAAAGTAATGCACATTGCATATATATTTCTGTTATTATATCCGGATTAAGAGCACAAGCATCTATAATAACAGAGGTGTTTGTTCTCTTATGTAGTCAGTACAAAGAGAACAACCTCAAGTGGTCATGTTCAATACATACAAAGTGTACTAGTGTAAACCTATAGTCAAGATAGACTAATACCATATTACACTACAACCTTTCCAATAGATTGTCCAAGTCCATCTAGGTTGTGAACTATTTATATGCTCCATAGGGAACTGATAATATGATCTTCTGTGTGACACCACACACCATATTATCTATAATATAGAATATTAGACATTTATATTAACACTTGCAACAAATACAATATACAAACTTGCCCATATGATTCTCATTCAAAATTTAAGGAAATAAGGTTACTACAAAAGTGATGCTTTTAGTATATAACCTTAACAATCTCCCAATTATACTCAAAGCATTGATTTTCAGTATACTGTTACAAATCTCCCACTTATACTTAAAGCCATGCTGCTACACATCTCACTCCCATTCCCACAACATGACTATCAAAAGTCTTAGCTGGTAAGCTCTTTGTAAAGGGATCAGCTAGGTTAACTACAAGAAAATATAGCATTTACGGTGCGCAATTTACGGCACGCAGTAACTGCGTGCCGTAAATGACACACTTTTACGGCACGCATATTTGTGTGCCGTAAATGAGTTATTTTTTTCTTTGTTACGGCGTATTTGGTATGCAAGCCGTCATTGTAAACGTATTTATGGCATGCAGGTATGTGCGCCATGAATGATAACTTATTTACGGCATGCATTTGTGCATGCCGTGAATGATTTTTTATTGACGGCATGCACTTGTGAGTGCCGTAAATGATAGCTCATTTATGGCATGCATTTGTGCACGCCGTGTATAGTACAATTTATTCTTCTGAGAAACTTTTCTCTATGTAATTGTTTCTCTAAAATCTCCTTTCAAATTAACTTTCCCACAAAGTTTATGCAAATTAACTTTCTAACTTATTTACGACACATGGATATGTGCACACCGTGCAGAATTTAGATATGAGTTAATTTGTTATGTTATATGGATTTTAGATCCGGACCCAATCCTTTTTATCCAAACAGGATCCGAACCCTTGATTTATGTGGATAGAGTGTGGACCTCAAAACTAGACCATATTATCAAAACAGAGAGGGTTTGGGTCGAAATAAATCCTATCCAACGTGAACTCACTACTACAAAAATCGTTAACAATGACACTTTATAGATGATACTCATCTCAAAATGTCATTAATGATACTTTTAATGTTGGTTCATTTAATGATCGTCATTAATAACTTTATCAATGACATTAAAAAAAGATAGCGTCATGATAAATACTCTAAGATGATGATTAAATTTATAGATGTCATATTATGTGTGTAAAAAAGAAGAATACGTAAGACTAACAATGACATGGTGATATTAATGATCATATTTAGTTTAAACAATTACGGAGACCATGTGTATCATAAAATATTGATTAAAAATGACCAAGTTAAAAGTATAAAAAAAAGGAACAAATTCCTTCTCCAATTCCCCCATCCCACCCACACCCACGATTCTTTCGATTTTTTAGAATCCGATCTCTCTCTCCCTCCTTCTCCTTGGTATCTTCCGATCCTCGCCTAAGCAGCATGCCGATGGACTCCCCTCCGCCTCGTCGAGTCCTCGCACGACTCCAGCCTTGGCGCCGCCTACTAGAACTCACTACAACAAATAGGACATACAATAGCAATTTTTTTATAGCGTTCAAGTGTCTCCGCTATAGAATGTTATCAACAATAGCGTTCATTCTGCAGTGCTATAAAAACATCTATCTATAACGTTTCCTGCTGTAGAATCTATAACATTCATATGTTTGTATGTCAAAGTAGATCTCATGTTCGAATCCTAGGAGAAGCAGCGTAGATTTTTATTTTATATAATAAAAGAACAAACTATAGCATATTTGGCTTTATGAAAGATCCAAAAGCTTATATTCAACCCCGCTCTTTTTTCACTCCCCCGCTCTCTTTTTTTGTTTTCCCCCAAAAAGGAACAAAAAACCTAAACTCAGCCGGCTCTCTTCTTCCCTTTCCTTTTTACTTTCGCCATCCTCCTCCGAGCCTATACTGCCCCCTTATCCTTCCTGATAACTTCTCCTCATGTTCTTATTCTCCACAAGGTTTCTCTCCTCCTCCTATCGCACTCCACCGACACCCTCCGCCGAGCCGTCGAGATCGTAGCATAACAACAACCACGAAATGATGTTGTCACGACGACAAAGGGTGTTCATGTTCATCATCATCTCTTTTTTTGTGAGTATGGTAAATCTTCTCTAATTTCTTATTCTTCTTCCTTTTCATGAACCCTAAATTTCTAGGGTTTTGTTCGACCGAAGGAGCGATGAGGCCGATGGAGTCGCTGAAGGATCTGATCAATGAGGCGAAGGTCCAAACAGCTCTGGGCAATCTCCAGGTACCAACTATTAGAGAGGCTACCAACTATTTGTCAAGCCATTTTTTAAGACCACCGTAAGCCATAGATGGGTTTTCCTTGCATTATTTTCATAAATTTCTACTATTTTGACACTTTGCATTGTTGTGCTCGTTGATTATGCGTAAGAGCCATCAATTTTGCACTTCTGTCTTTCCTGACAGAGTCAAAATTTCTAGGGTTTTATCCCTCTCGGATTGTTTGTCTTTTAACAACTCAGAATAAATAATAGGAGGTGAGCATTCGCTCCTTCAACTAAATTTTAGTTGGTTCTATAGAGAAATAATCAATTATTGGTTTATTTAATTCGTGCAAAAGTGATAAAAAAATCCCAGTCTTTTATCACAAGATCAAGTTCCTCGTGGATACGACCTTTTGAGTTGAGTTATTATTCTTTTGCTCCTCTCTCTCTCTCTTTAGCTCTTTGTCTCTGAACCATGATGATTACGCTCGGTTTCACCAGCTCCGAAGCCAGATGACATGGGTAATTTGTTGCTAAGTACCTTTTTCTACATATAATAAATGTATTAACAAAATATTACTATTTTTTACAAGTTAATTTGTTGCAATTTGGCATTCATATGGAATGGGACATATGGTGATTAAAATTGCTAGCTACTTAACTGAATCAACTGCCTTTCCATGGAAAAGTAACCCCCTTCTTTTAAATTTAGAAGCTACTCAAGACTGTTTTTGGTACTTTGCGAAAAGAACATGTAAAATGGAAGTGTTGAAACAACGCAATTGCCAATTTTTTGTTGCATCGTTACCATTTGGTTTCAAGCAAGTGGAACTTTTTACCATTTGGTTTGAAGCAATTGGAACTTGATTTCATATTTTATAACATTTTATTTTTGACACAGTCTTGTCCCTTAAAAACTTGGATATCACCTCCTCAATTCCAAGGTAGAAGTGTTAGTGTATTCAGCAAAATAACTTTTCAATGGTCGACATGTGGACAAACTCACAATTTAAATCATTCCACTTCCAAAGAGACGAACATTTCAAATCAAAATATCTCAAAACCTTGCTTGAAAAAAAAACGTATAATGGAATCATTTTTTTCAGTTCAGACAACTAACTTGTTGTAAACAAAGACACCCTAAAAAAGAGAATGAGTTATGGGGTCACATAAACCCACATATTACATATTATATAATAAACCCAATTGGTAAAAAAATATATCTGGCATCACTGTAAGAAGAAAAGATACCAATCTGTCAATTGGCTGATTTAGTTTTCTCTCTCTCATTATTTTGTAGATGGACTACCAAGAACAAATTTTCAAAGTGCAAATTACTAAAGTTCAAAACGACATAGAAGAGAAAGTATAGAAATATAAGATGGTGTTTCGATTAAATCATGCTAGGGCGATGCAGTTTGACAGTCTTTGGGAGCAATAAAAACACTAGACTCAGGTAACTTCCATAGGTAATCATCTTTAGTACTTATCTGAGGCTACATTGACCATAGTTATGCTCCTTCTTGCTAATTATCATGCTCATCTACTTTGTTTGAACATTTCTGTTATCTACATATCTTTGGTTTGATCTACCTTTGCTGGGTTGGAGAGTTATTGACGTTAACTTTCGGGTAGAGAAGGCCATTGACCTAGACAATGCTGATATGCTGACATCGACAGTCTCCATGCGTACATGTTGCAATTTGGGCATGCCAAGTATACTTGATTCTACTAAAGTTGGTGCCATGGTTGTTTTGCCTTGTCCATATGGTGTTATGTGGTGTCATTATCTAGTACGCAACATACCTATCCACCATTAATATACTCTAATAGAACCTGTCCACTCTTCCCATTCTGGCTTTCTAACATATCTTGCCTTTTCCAGCTATAGTATTATGGTATTTCCAAATTATTGTTTCAAAGAGTTTATGGCAAACAAAGAACCCTGTGAAGCATTCACTTGTGAAGTACCCATGTAGACTATTGTATTACACTAGGTGTTTCAGTTGTGGTAGGGATGAGCAGAAAATATAACTGTTTATAGAATCTAGTTAAGAAATTTATACATTAAGATGTTTTCTAAGCCTTTATCTGGATCAAACTTGATAGTTCTATTTACTGATTGTTAGTAATATGTTAGTATATATCAACTATGATTTATGCATTGATTTGGAAGTTCTGGATTTTTGTCTTTTTAGATTGCGAGGAAAATTATTTATTTTTATACTTGATAATTGTTGTATTATATTGTAAATTGGTATTTACGATAAACAAGTTGTCTATTATGCAGTCGTTTACTGCTGCTCTAAAATCCAATTTTTACATTTGGATTTTCTTTCATTCTCTTTTCCCTATGATCTAGCACATTGCTTGCATATGACTTCTAGGTCCTAATGGTTTGTTCTAGGGACTTCTTATGATTTGTTATGTCCCTTAATTTTTTTTTATGTGATATGCAGGCCAAAGCAATCAAGGAGACAAGTGGGAGCCTTAGGCTTATTGGTTATTGCAGCAATCCTCTTTAAGTGTTGGAGATGGCTCTGGTAAAGGTTCCAGTGGCAGCAATTCTGATCAAGTTCTAGTTTATGGAATCATTCCTGATATGGTTGTTGTTGTTCTCTCTGGTTTGGCATCTGTTTTATGTCAGCGGGCTTCTCAGGTTAGGCTTATTGACATCCTTTTTATTTGAGAATTTCTATCAGGTTCTTACTAAGCCACTATATATGGTACTGTAGGTTCTCACTGGATGAATTGAAGATTGTTGTCCAACTTGTTTATTATCTGAATTTTCTTTACACTGCACAATGAGGAATTGATTTGTCATTACTGGATTATGAGGATTCAAACAATTCTTGTGGTCTCTTTAGTCCTTTAACTTTGCCTCTTGGGGCCTTGCAAGTTAGCAATTATTAGAGCAATTGATAAGTCAAAGAATACATTAATCTTCCTTCCAGTTAAAAGAACCCGAAGATCTAAGGGCTGATATGCCCATACACGTGACTCATCTTGAACCTCTGATGTTTTATTTTGGATGTTAAGCTAGGTTTGCTATACTTAAACCTTCATAAAGTTCATTGCTGCTTTTTTTTTAGCAGGAGTAAGTTGGAATTTTCTGTTCTGTTGGAGAATTTAAATGAGCTCCTATACCTGAATGCAAAAGTTTCAATATGGACAAGTGAGACTCATCTTGAATTTATTTATTAAATCCTTGACAGAAAAGTTATCCATCAACAGATGATTTTTATTTATTTGTGCGCATATTACCAATTTCAATATGGACGGAATGGGACGATTGACTGAGCAATGGTTGTGTTTATGCATACATTAATTTGTACCCATAATACTCATTTATTTATGTATATTTTTTCATTGTTGTGTTTATATATACATCAAATTGGATATAATGAACTAAAACACATTTTATGTTTGTGCAGGTTATCAATCAATGAAAATATTTGGGTTTTGTGTTTGAAGCTTCACCTCTGCAACCATTTGAGCCGAAATTTGTCATAGAAGACAATTTACATTTTTTTCCCCAAAGTAGGACAAATTATGAAACAAGCTCAATTTGTATTGAAATATTGTATTGTTCTTATAATTCAGTACTAAAATACTTTTGTAGTTCATGAAACAATATGGCATGATACTTTGGCATGGCCTTTTGTTTGCTATTAATGTATTTTGGCTATTGAATCCGACTATTTTTATGATATCACGAGTCTGGGTTCTTTTGAATTACGTTTCACTTTTGTAGTTTGATTGGGATTATATGCCAGTGATCAACTATTTCTTTAACTTATGTTTGTTATGTTATATACTTTATTTACCATTGATATCCTTGCTGAAATAAATAGGCCGGATTGGTATGGAAATAATAATAATAATAATAATAATAATAATAATAATAATTAGATAAAAAAATTCATAAAATATTATTTACATCACGCTACATATGTTATAAATGGTAAATATCAAAAATATCTTTTACGGCATCAAAATGTATGCTATATTTGATCATGTGCGAATAACTATTACGGTGTGCATCTATACGCCGTATTTGACCCAGCGAGAATATCTATTACGACGCACATATGTATGCCGTGAAAGAGCAATTACAGCACACGAAATATGCCGTAAATGGTTGTCGAAATTCAGTAAAAAATATCTATTACGGTGCGCACATGTATGCCATGAAAGAGCAATTACGGCACACACAATATGCCGTAAATAGTCGTCGAGATTCTGTAAAAAAGACATTTATGGCGTTAATATGTTTACATTTACGGCATTCAAAATGTGCCGTAAATAATAGGCTCATTTACGGCATGAGCTTTTACGGCACCAAAATGTATGCTGTAAAAGCTCATTTACGGCGCGTTTCGCGTGCCGTAAATGATCGGTATTCTTGTAGTGATTGTCTGCTGATGCTATCTTGATCACATCAACTTTTCATTTCTTTATGAAATCTCGTATCATGTGGTACTTGCGCTCAATGTGTTTACCTGTTTTATGGGCTCGTGGTTCCTTCGAGTTTGCAACTGCACCACTATTATCACAATAAAGTGTAATAGACTTAGGTAAACTAGACACCACATCCAAGTCCAACAGAAAGTTTCTGAGCCAAACCACTTCTTCGGCTGCCTCAGAGGCTGCCACATACTCGACTACCATGGTGGAATCAGCAATACATTTTTGCTTGATACTCCTCCACACAATGGCTCCACCTCCCAAAGTAAACACATAACCTGAGGTAGATTTTCTGGAATCCCTATCTGACTGAAAATCTGAGTCTGTATACCCCAAGGGAACTAAACTATCTGCCTGGTAAACTAGCATATACTCTTTAGTCCTTTTCAGGTACTTCAAAATCTGCTTTACGGCAGTCCAGTGCTCTTATCCTGGGTTAGACTGATATCTGCTGACCATGTCTACGGCAAAGCAGATGTCTGGTCTCGTACATAGCATTGCATACATTAAACTTCCTACTGCTGAAGCATAAGGAATTGCCTTCATGTTCTCTATCTCTTTAGGTGTCCTCGGACACTGCTCCTTTGATAGAGCAATTCCATGTCTAAAAGGTAAGAAACCTTTCTTATAGAATTTTGCATACTAAAACGAGTTAGTACAATATCGATATAGGAAGCTTGGAATAAGTCGAACATCCTTTTCTTACGATCTCGTAGAACTTTGATCCCAAGGATGTGACCTACTTCTCCTAAGTCCTTCATATCAAATTATTTGGATAACCATACCCTTACATCAGATAACACCTTCACATTGTTTCCAATGAGCAAGATGTCATCCACATAAAGTACTAGGAACACCACCACGTTTCCGTCACACTTTCTGTATACACATGATTCATCCTGACATTGATCAAATCCATAAGATTTTATCACCTGATCAAAATATATGTTCCAAGATCTAGAAGCTTGCTTAAGTCCATAAATTGACTTCTTGAGCTTACAAACAAGATGCTCTTGGCCCTTTTCAATGAACCCATCTGTTTGCTTCATATAGATATTTTTCTCAAGACTTCCATTAAGGAAAGCTGTCTTGACATCCATTTACCAAATCTCATAATCGAGATGAGCTGCAATAGATAAAAGAATCCGGATAGACTTAAGCATGGCTACTGGAGAAAATGTTTCCTCATAATCGATACCCTCTCTTTGAGTAAAACCTTCTGCTACAAGCGGAGCTTTAAAGGTTTAAACCTTACCGTATGATCCTCTTTTTCTCTTATAGACCCACTTGCATCTAATGGCTTTTACACCAATGGGTGGTTCTACAAGCTCCCAGACCTGATTAGAATCCATAGATTCTATTTCAGATATCATTACTTTTTTCCAAGACTCTGCATATTTATTTTGGAGTGCTTTATTGTAGGTACATGGATCATAATCTTGTTCCTCAGGGATGAAGTCTGACGACTCTCCCAAGAACATATATCTATCAGGTTGTATCACAACCCTCCCACTACGATAAGGCACTATCGGTTGTGGTGTAACATTTGTGACATGTTGTGCAGTTATTTATGGTTCATCCTCTTGTACTGTTGGTACTGAAGTACTTGGTGTCTCACTTCTCAGTTCTTCTAGAACAACTCTACTTGTGGGTTTATGGTTCATCACATAGTCTTCCTCTAAGAATCGGGCATTGATGCTAACAATGACCTTCTGATCCTTAGGACTATAAAATAAATCTCCTTTCGTTCCTCTTGGATAGCCTACAAACAAGCGCACGTCTGTACGAGATTCCAACTTATCTGCTTTTCTATTCAGCACATGTGCTGGACTACCCCAAATGCGAACATGTTTCAGATTAGGCTTACGCCCAATCCACAGCTTTGTGGGAGTAAGAGGTACTGACTTAGAAGGAACCAAGTTCAAAATATAAGCTGCAGTCTCTAAGGCATATCCCCAAAATGAATCCGGTAAATCCGAATAACTCATCATTGATCTAACCATCTCCATAAGAGTTTTATTCCTTCTTTCGGCTACACCATTCTGCTGGGACGTTCCAGGTGCAGTCAATTAGGATGCAATCCCAGCCTCTGATAAATAATCCCTAAACTCTCCAAAGAGGTACTCGCCACCATGATCTGATCGAAATGACTTGATATATTTTCCATGACGTTTCTCCGTTTCAGCCTTGTACTCTTTGAATTTCTCAAAGCACTCAGACTTACAGCACATTAAATAAATGTATCCATACCTTAAATATTCGTCAATAAATGTGACAAAATATTCAAAGCCACCTCTAGCTTGGATAGTCATGGGTCCACACAAATCAGAATGAACCAATTCCAACACATCTTTGGCCCTATATCCCTTTGCCTTAAAAGCCCTTTTGGTCATTTTACCTTTCAAGCAGGATTCACAGACTGGTAGTGCCTCCACTTCCAATGAACTCAAAGGTCCATCTTCAACTAGTCTTTGAATCCTTCTTAGGTTAAAATGCCCCAATCGTAAGTGCCAAAGATATGTTTGGTTCATACAAGAAGGTTCTTTTCTCTTATTTAAGTTTGATGATATATTATTCATTTCCATAAGTTGTATTGTGGGCGAAATAGGATTAATGACATACAGATTATCAACCAATGCACTCGAACAGATAAAATATTTATTCTTTCTAATAACAATATTGTCATTAAAGTAAACTGAATATCCATCCTTAACTAACATAGAAACAGCTGAAACTAAATTCCTTCTAAGTGAAGGTGCATAAAGACAATCTCGCAATGTCAAAGACTTATTTCTTCCAAAAGATAAAGTAACGTCTCCTAATGCAACGACCGATATTTTTGTAGCATCACCCATGAACAAGTATATCTCTCCATCACTGAGCCATCTGGTTTCCTGGAACCCCTGCAATGTATTGTAGACATGATTAGTGGCTCCTGTATCTACACACCAGGTGCCGGTAGATAACACCACTAAACATGTTTCAATTACTAGTAAATGAGATATACCTTCTTTGTTCCCTTGTTTGAGAAGTGGACAATCAGTCTTCCAATGTCCTAACTATTTGTACTTGAAACATTTGTCTTTTGACTTTTTTACCGTACTTTGAGGTCCCATGCCCTTTTTTGCTAAGTTTGCCTATTTCTGAATGTTATTCTTCTTCTTACCGCCTTTTGGCTTAGAAGTAGAAGCCTTTTCAGAAACAAAAACATGACCACTATGCCTAAAGAGAGATTCAGCATCTTGTAGCTCTTTTGCAAGTTCTGTCAAACTATACAACCTTTTGTTCATGTTGTAATTAAGGCAAAAATTGTCAAAACTTTTAGGTAGAGTCCCGAGAACGATATCAACATGGGATTCTCCATCGATTTTAGCTCCAAGGATCTCCATCTCATTCAGATGACCCATCATCTTGAGAACATGATCCCTTACTGGTGTACCCTCAGCCATTTTTGTATTCATCAAATATTTTATAGCAAATTGCCTAGCTACTCTACTCTGATGTCTGAAGAGTTCCATGAGGTTATACATCATGTCATAAGCTGTGGCCATAGCCTGATGCTGATGTTGCAGTACATTTGATATAGATGCCAGAATGTAACACCGTGCCATCTCATCTGCCTATTTCTACTTCTTATAAGCCTATTTGACCTCTTTATCAGAGTTAGCATCAAGCTTAGGTAGGCATTCCTCAACAAGTACATATTTGTACTCCTCAGCACTCAGAACAATGTCTAAATTACGTTTTCAGTCAATATAATTAGGTCCAGTAAGTTTATTTTCTTTAAGAATCACCATAAGTGGACTGAAAGAACCCATTTTTGAAATCCTGATATTTACATAAATAAAATTATGTAGGGCAAAAAAAACTTTTTGAATTAATTAAATATTGATTCTCTCAAAACAATAATAAGAAATTCACCAACACCTTGAACACCATGAATTTAGCATGCCACGATAGTGTGGACGTATACAAATTTAACTTTGTTCAAGTAGATTTTTCTTATTAATTTTACTATCATGTCAACATAACTTTATGACAAATAAAATTAATATGTTGGTCTTGATCTGGTTATACAAATAATAGCAGTGACTCCGATGGGGAGGATACCATTATTTGTATCTAAGTGTATACCATTACTTAATACTAAGTCCATTACCTTGTAATGAGTTCCTTCAGATGGAGAAGTGAACACATACTAGGTAACTTTCTACAATTATCCCTAAGGAAGTTTGTACTGGTGATCCATAATTATACTCATCCGATATGGAGGAAGGTACTAAAGCCAACACGCAAGTATAATAACATCACCTACAAACCAGTAATGGAGACCATAGGATTTATACTAAATAAATATCCTCTCCCACTTAGTTATTTAACAATGAGAGTTTTTCTACTAATTGATATTATGTCCATGTTGTCCATTATTAATGTAGGCTTAGTTTTTCAAAAAAAATATCCACACAATAATAAACATGCATAATCAAAAAAGCAAAATGAAAACAAATAAGAGAAAAATATCCAACTATTATGGTCATCTTTTCTGCTCCGTCCTCAACTATTCGAATCCAAAATCTGGCGCTGCACAGATCTATTCGGGGTTTGAGCTGCCCGGTCAGGTCGTGGCATCAAAAACAGCCACCACCGCCATCACGATTGCTCAAAAATAATTAAAATTACATCAATCCTATGCCTCCCGAAGGAGTTTACAACTAATCTAGATTGAAAATTAAAATAATAAGCTCGATCAACCCTCATGATTTTAATTACATCCACAACAACAACAACATCCACGACATATCCGTGGTTTAAACAACACAATCAAAAATATGCATTGGACCATAATAGTTGGATCTAAGATGCCTGCAAAACTAAGTTAGAACAGATCTACATCTACCGACTATTATACAGCACAGGTTATATTGGACAACATGGACATATCAATCAATACGCAGATCCAAAGTGGCTCTGATACCAATTGATGGAACTGAAGATTCCCAGGACCCTTACTTTGGTATGCGTATTAATCAATAGAAAGTTAAACAGATTTAATATGTGTTCTAACCCTTCATAGGCGGAAACTAGGGTTCACAAATTATACCTGCGGCGGAAAGAAGACAACTAATTCCTGGCAATCTCGAGCGGACGACCCCAAGATCTTCTACACGTATTCCTTCCTCGAGTTGGACGTCGTGTGGGCGACGATCTCCCAACCTTTTCTTCTTCTTGGCAGCCCTCTCTTTCTCTCCTTACGTGAATCATGAATTTAGAGAAAGCTTCAGATTTCTGATCAATAATTTGGCGGCCAGAGAATAGAGGATATATATAGGCTATGATAGGGACCATGAGGAGAAATTAGGGTTAGACCTCCTAACGGATCTGAATATCCCGTGTTCAGCCCGAACATACAATCCAGGCCCATTAATAATAGCTCGGTCCACTAATGAGCTATTGTTGTACTACCTCCCTAATCCTAAATTATGTTTGTGGGCTCTTTTTATTATATGCTCGTTTGGCTCCCCATGTTAAGATATCGTATATCCGTCGATCAAATTAAGTTACTGACAATTATATTGATTCGGCATCTTTTATCCTTAAGTAGTACCGCTCAACTTTATTTGTCATGAAGGATATAATCCACCTGCAGGGTTTACATGACAATCCTTATGATCTCCTTAAGGGGACATCATCAACCCGATATATCGGGACATAGATTCCATTTATAATCAACAGTCCATCATACATACAATGTTATTACCCAATTCATAGAAGTTGTTGATCCATAATGAATCTCACTCTTTCATGAGTCAAAGTAATGCACACTATATATACATGTCTGTTATTATATCTGGATTAAGAGTACAAGCATCCATAATAACAGAGGTGTTTGTTCTCTTATGTAGTCAGTACAAAGAGAACAACCTCAAGTAGTCATGTTCAATACACACAAAGTGTACTAGTGTAAACCTATAGTCAAGATAGACTAATACCAGATTACACTACAACCTTTCCAATAGATTGTCCAAGTCCATCTAGATTGTGAACTATTTATATGCTCCATAGGGAACTGATAATATGACCTTCTGTGTGACACTGCACACCATATTATATACAATATAGAATATCAGACATTTGCATTAACACTTGCAACAAATGCAATATGCAAATATTTGCCCATATGATTCTCATTCAAAATTTAAGAAATAAGGTTATTACAAAAGTGATGCTTTTAGTATACAACCCTAACACTTCGACACCAAAGTTAGGAAAGTATGATTGAGTTGCTTCAATAACTTGCCCACAGTGAAGAACTTCTACACCACGTAAAGGACATGAAGCTTGAGAATCTCCCAATGTCATTTGAAGAAGGCGGTATTGAACCCATCCATCCCAGGTGCTTTATTTAGGTCCGCCACCATAACAATCGCCTCCACCTCCTCCATACTGACTGGTGCAAGTAACAAACTATTTCCATACGGGGTGACCAATCTCTTACAAATATGATTAGGAAAAAAGAAGTGTAATCAGACTGATTATACAACACATAATAGTACCTGATCGCCTCTTCCTGAATAACTATGGATGTATTAACCACCTTTTCATTTTCATCCAAAAGAGAAGTGAAGCTATTTTTATGTCGGGGAGCTCGAACCATGTCATAGAAAAAATTAAACACCTATCCCCGTCCTCCAGCCATGAGCATTTCACTCGTTGGGCAATCTGAATCTCGTCCTGATCAAGGTGAAGCCGATTGACCTTTTCTTCAAGCACCCTCTCCCAAATGACCAACCCTTCGTCCATAATATTTGTTTGAAGAGCCTCTTGGGTCAACGCAACTCCTCCTCCAGGTCCGTGAGTACTAGCTTGGGTCAGTCCCTCATCCAACCTCTGAGAGCTACCAGGTGCGCTTTAGTGCCTTCACCAATGTAAATTGTACAGTAGCATGCTCCAATGGTCGTAGCCTCTAGTTACCATCTCCATGTAACCCTCCGATAGATGCCTACTATTGTTGTAGCGGAAAGGCCACGATTTCCAAGGTGGTCGATTAGTGAAATCCACCCTAATTAGAGAGTGGTCGCTCGTCCCCACTGCCAACCCTTCAACCATCAAATGAGGAAAAGTGTTGAACCACTCACTATTTTCCAAAGCACTATCAAGCCGACAGGCAACTCTGTTCTGAACTTCTTTGTTGTGCTAAGTCCACATATGTCCCGTCCTCTCTAAGCCATGGAGTCAAGCCCACAATAAGTAGTTTTGAAAGATACAGAATCGGGTCCGGGTAGGCCTACCCCTACCTTCTCCCTCCTATACATCAGAGTATTAAAATCCCCCATGATAAGTAAAGGTAAATTTGTTCTCCCAACAATGGTGCTTACCAAGACAATCTTCTTATAAAGAGCCTCCCTCTGTCTTCTGTCACTATGCCCATACACGACACCAAATATAAGATAAAAACCACCTATATTTAAGAATTTTGCCGCAATCATCTGGTCAGACATATGAACTAGTTCCCCCTCCCAACATCTGTCATCCCACCAAATCTAAATTATTCCATAGATCCATTGGAAGATTATGGACATGAGACCAAAGGGATTGGGTGCGACGGACAAGAACCTTCTTCGATTTAATCTTGGTCTCAAGGACAACAATAATATAACATTGCTCGCGTCGTACCAACTCATATATCTCCTTTCACCTCCCCACGGAACACGCCCCCGAGATTTCCAAGGGACAACCTCCATTAAATCTCTTGCATATCCCCATACAAAGCTACATAAGTGACATCTAGGGGTGGTGCCGGATTCTCCAGACTCATCTCGGATACCGCAGTAGCAAAGTCATCTTTATTCAATCCCGAGCCTAGTAGGTTAGTCTAAGCAAGATTGTCCCTATAGTGCAATTCGTCGTTCCTAATACTGGAGCTGCCTTCCCGTTTGGTCCCCACCACAATGGGACTAGCATGTCATTTTCTGCTAGTAAATGAGCTCACCTACAAACCAGAAAGGGCATCAGCCGGCCTGGAGGACTCCACCGCCATCCCTCTGGTGACCACCCCTCTTCGTGCTTAGAAAACGATCATCTTGCCTGTGGATATGAAGCAAGCTCCTCCCTATACCGGTGACTCACCCCAGTCTCTACAACCACCATATCCCCTATACCCATATTTACCTTATCCTCGTCGTAACTCATCCTTCTACTTTGAGCAAGTTCCACTCGACTAGGCAATTCCTGAGATCTAGCTAACGACCTAGTAATAGGCACACCCTCCTTCTCCCCGTCCTTCTTACATTGCTTCGTTTTATGGCCGAAGCAAGCACATACCTAGCATTTAGGGGGCACCCACTCGTATTCCATGACTTGGGTAAGAACCTCCCTAGATGGAACCTCACATTCTAGAATCTGAGGCCAGTCCATATCAGCTCCTATCTCGATAAACAATCTAGCATACATCAATCTTGTTATATAAGTTGTCGCATCATCAGCCTTTAATGGGATACTGATAAGGATATCTAGCATCATGAGTAACAGTACACTCTAATAATTCACAGGAAAACTTGGAACTTGAACCCAAATAGGTACCGCATTAAGCATTTCCTTCTCGCATTTCAACTATGGGGTCCACTCCTTCATTATGACAAGACGCACATTAAACGTCCATGGTCCCCCCAGAATGATACGTTCCACGTCCTTCGCTATACCAAATTTAACATAGTAGAAGCCATTTTCTCTCGCAAAGAATTCTATTCTTTCTTTAGGTCTCCAAACCTGGTGAGCATATGCCCGAATCTGTTCGAAGAAGGCTTTGTCGCCAAGCACCAATAGAACGATCATATTTCTCCAAAACTCAGTAACCCCTGCAATCTCCTCCATCGAAAAAGAAGCCCAAAACCTATTGCCTATCTTTTTCAGATGCACGAACCCCATTGAAGTTTGCTGACCTCAGCGACAGGTTTACAAACATCTGCCCAAGGCTTGCTGATAGTTGGTGTACCTCCTATCGGACAACCACCCTTATCTCCCTTCAAAGATACATCTTGTCTTCCTACTCTAATAGATGTTGCCGACCCTCCTTCTACCCCATTACCTTTGAACAATAACTATGATAGAATTTGATGCCTATTTTTTCCGCTATGTAATCACCTTCGGAACCAACATCCCATGTCCAGGTTGGTCGCCATCTCCAGGCCGTGCCTTTAGAGAACCTATAAGACGTTGAGTTGGACCACTATGCTGTACATTTGCTGTCATCGTAGACTTCCCACCCGGCTGTGACCAGACTCCTTTCCCCCTGGGAGTTGCCTCATCCAATGCTGCCCTGGTTTTGCTTTACCTCCTCCGTGCAACTTTGGACCAGCCGCCCCCGTAGTCATGGCCATCCGTCAGGCTACCAAATCCCAAACCACATCTTTCGTTGTCATCTGCGGTGCCAGGATCCCATGCTCCTGTGAACATCGCCCCCTCCCCTCTGGTAGGATTAGGGTTCCCTCGCCTCTGGTAAAACTAGGGTTCCTCTGCTTGTGGCAGGCCAGCTCTGATTGTATATATATATTTTTTTATTATATTTTTTTATTTTTTATTTTTATTTTTATTATATATATATATATATATATATATATATATATATATATAAAACGTGGTAGGTCAGCTCTGGATTATATTTATATATACAACTAACATGTCATGCTATATATTTAAGCTATATGCTTGTACTTTCCTAGGCTAACACTAAGCATATATTATATTTACTTTTTTTTCTCCTCTGTTTCAAGGACATGCTCGGTACTGCTTGCTCCTTCGCTTATATTATTCTCGAGATAGTTTCTTGGTACAACATGAATCTCTCATACTTATATCATGTGTGTTTTGTGTTGTTTTTTGGTATTTAGATATTCATATGGGTTTCTTGTGGTAATTTCTTATTAGGGGATTAACCCCTTTAATATTTGCTTAGCTAGATCTTGTATCATAGCATGAAAATCTTCCACCGATTCCACTCAATGGTCCTTGTTCGTAGATCCATAGCCCTAGAGTAACATGAGCGGGTGCCTGTTCCTCAACCAAAATTTATCTTTATCATTTTTTTATCACATTTTATAGAGCAAGTGTTATCTTTTATTATCGGAAGCTTGTTTCTAGTCGTTTTGACACCATAGTTACATCAGTATACCGTGACTAGCTTATGACTATATTCACTTTACATTTTTGTTATATTCTACTATTATGTTTATAGATTCTAGTCTTCGTAGTATTGAAGTGTGTTTTGGAACGCCATAGTGCATTTCATTATATATTACTCTTATTTTATGTGTTTATACTGGATTGAGAATTAAGGTTTGACTATAGTCTTATAGGATGATTGTTTATTTGCTAGAATTACCCTCAAGCCTAGTGTATAGTTGCGACCATATTCATGGTAATAGTGTAGTTCGTATATGTAGTTGGCCGACCTTCGCTCCCTCTCTCCAGAGTTTAGGTTCTAGGGCATAACAGCCTTCTTGTTGACATCGAAAGACATCATCGTTCATTATAGTGTAAAAGTCTTCTTCTATTTTGTTGAGGAAGAATGAGACCTCATGGTTGTTTGCATCAAGGTGGAACATATCTGGAACAGATCCATGTTGTTGAGGAAGAGAGTGACAATTTGAAAGGTGACGATTCAACTAGATCAAGTATTATGGTCATTAAGGAAATCCCCAAAAGGGGCTACGTCAGGTATAGGGTTAGGGTTTTTGAAGTAGTAAAGGTGGATGGTAGATATAGATCTATTTCATGTGTGCTTTTGTGTTGTTTTTTGTTTTGATTTTTGGTATTTAGATTTTCATATGTGTTTCTTCGTGGTACTTTGTTATTAATGGATTAACCCATCTGATTTTGCTTGGCTACATCTCATAGCAGAGCCTGAAAATCTTCCACTACTTCTACTCAATGGTCCTTACTCGCAGATCCATGTCCCTGGAGTAACATGAGAGGGTGCCTTTTTCTCAACATTAGTTTATCTTTATCGTTTGGTTTATCGCATTTTATAGAACAAGTGTTAGCTCTTATTATCGGGAGATTGTTTCTATTTGTTTTGACACTATAGTTATATCACTAAAATATGAATAGTTTATGACAATATTCACTTGACGTTTTTGTTATATTCTAGTATTATTTTTATGGTTTCCAGTCTTCATAGTATTGAAGTGTGTTTTAGAACACCATAGTGCATTTTATTATATATTACTCTTATTTTCTATGTTGTTATTGGATTGAGAATTGAGGTTTTACTATAGGACAATAGGATGATTGTTTGTTTGCTAGACTTACCCCCAAGTCTAGTGTATAGTTGTGGCCATATTCATGGTACTAGTGTATTTAGTATATGTAGCTATCCTTCGCTCCATCTCTTCAGTATTCTGGTTATGGGGCATAAAAGTCTTCGTGTCAACATCGAGAGACATCATCGTTCATAAGTGCAGAAGGAGTCGAGCCTTTTATTTTGTTGAGAAAGAATGAGACCTCATGGTTATTTGCATCAAGGTTGAACATGTCTGGAGCAGACCCATGTAGTCGAGGAAGAGTGACAATTTTGAAAGGCGAGGATTCGACTAGGTCAACGATGGTGGTCATTGAGGAATTCCCATACGTCAGGTATAGGGTTAGGTTAGGGTTTTCGTAGTGGTACAGGTGGATGTAGGTTACAGATCTAGATTTAGGGTTAGGGTTTTATAGTGGTGGCGTTGGTGGCTGTAGATTAGGGCCACAATTAGGGTTTGATGGGTTTGATAGTGAAGTTGGGACTATCTACTAGAACTTAGGGTTTTAAGATTAACTCAAAGGGAGGAGATGGAGTTAATGGCTAGGGATTTGGATTTGGGATTAGGGCTTTGGTTAGGCTTGGAAATTTTAAGATTTAGAAAGGGAAAAGGAATTACAGATTTAAAGAGTTATCACAATGGAAGGACTTGCTTTGATACATTAACATAATGGACTTAATTCATTAATGTGGCAAGAGTACATATTCATAGACCTGGGTGTGGTCTCCTTCTTTATGTTTTTTTTATGTGGGGCTAAAACTAAGAGGAAAACTAGAAAGACTCTAGGCCATAAATGAACGCCAACTATCTTCTACATAAAGTTATCTATATTAGATTTAATTTTAGTCTATCTGGATTTGGTCTTATTTAAATCCATATAGGTTAGGTTTACATCTGGATTAGACTTGGTATCCTTACTCTATCCTATCTAAATCTAGTTATATTTAAGTTTAAGTAAAGACTACATGTATTAGTTATATTCATGTATAAACAAAGCTGTCGAGTAGAGTTGAGATATACAAAAGATAAAAAAAAAATATAGGCAACTTCTAAAATTGCAACTGTAAGGTTGATTCACACTTATAGAGTTTTACCATGTATCTCTTATGATAAAGTAATAAAATTCTTAAATTTTGGTTCTAGGGCTAGACACTTGTTGAACCACAAAGAATATGTGATTGTGATTTTTGTCTTAATTTATTCTCTTTCTGTTTCTCTTTTGTTTAACTAAATTGGTATCAGAGGTCTAGTTGATTGAAATATATGGAAATGAAGCATGCAATTTTTACTGTATATCAGAGGTTGAGTTGATTAAAATATAGGCTTAATTGCAACTTGATACCCTCAACTATTTTAATTTTTCAACTTAATACCCTAAACTTTTTTACTCGGCAACTTGATACATCAACTATTTAATATTTTTAATTTGATACCCAAAATTTTAAAAATAACAAAACTATCCTCCATTCTCATCCCAACCCCCCCCGTCCCACCACCCCCGTGTCCCTGGCCACGTACCCTACACACTCCCCCGCCCCTCTCTGCCCACCCTCACCCCTCTCCGCACCCTCTCCCTCCGCCCCCTCCGACCACCCCTCGTGCCCTCCACCTTCCACTCCCCTCTCCAGCCACCCCCACACCCCGCTATCCCGTCCCGCCCCCGCTCCCCCACGATAAATATACCACCAACCCCCCTTCCTGGGCACGCCAGCAGCCGGTGGAGACGACACCACGGAGAGAGAGGAGAGGTGTAGCCGACGGTAGGCGATGCGATGGAAGGTCGGAGCAACGGGGGTAGGGGGTAGGGGTAGCCAGAGAGGGTCAGGGGTGGAGAGGATGTAGGTGGCCGAAGGGGCGCGGGAGGTGGGGGGTGCTGTGTTGGAGACAAGGGTACTTTTGTACAAAAAAATTCAGGGTATCAAGTTGTTACAAAAAAAAAGTAAATTATAAGGGCACAGCACATTTTACTCAGGGCTATCCAAGTGTTAGTTTTTCATTATTTACAAGTTTGCCACTGAAAAAATTACTCAGGGCTATCCAAGTAGTAGGTATAAAAGATAATAAGGACTGCCAGGAATTGTGACAGTCCTGAAAGTAATGAGGACTGCCAGAATTCCTGGCAGTCCTAGAAGTAATGAGGACTGTCAGGAATTGTGGCAGTCCTGAAAGGGACATGCTCTACAACAGGACTGCCACAATTTCTGGCAGTCCTAGACATATTGAGAACTGCCAGAAATTGAGGCAGTCCTGAAAGATACTTGCTGTACAGCAAGTTCCTTTCAGGACTGCCACAATTTCTGGCAGTCCTAAAGTCGACATTCCCGAATGAAAAATATATATTAGGGTTTATTTCAATCTTGATAATAGAGTGAAATATGCATTTTAGGATTTATTTCCATGCATTATTTGTGAGGAAAGAAGTATTTAACCTTTATTTTTATACATTTTAGGGTTTATTTAATTTTTTGGGTGCCATCAAAATTAGAAAAGAGAAGGAAACTATGGTTTTGATGGAGATGGTGATGATAGAAACGGTGGAGAAGAAGAAGATGATAATGATGAGAAAAAAACTAGGGTTTTGATGAAGATGTGAGAATGGAAATGGTGGAGAAGAAGAAGATGGATAGAAGAAGAAGAAGAAGAAGAAGAAAGCTAGGGTTTGTGAAGAGAGAGAGTGGAGAAGAAGAAAATGGACAGCCCCTGAATAGAAAATTTGGACAGCCCGAGTAAAAGTTCCTCAAAGCCTGGCTAGCCCTAATCCTGGCTAGCCCCGAGTAAAAAAGGCTGTGCCCTTATAAATAGCCAAAAAAAGTTTAGAGTATCAAGTAAAAAACTGAAATAGTTGAGGGTATCAATATGCAATTAAACCTAAAATATATGGACAAGTCTGAGAGCAGATAAATCTTTTCGTAATGACAAAGAATGGCGAACGTGTTTCTAGTAGAAAAAGGACTTCATAAGACGTTGTATAAAAAAGTAATAAAACCTAAATATATATTGACAAAGTAAAGTATTTTTGTGTTCCTTTGAGTTTATTAATTCTATACAGTATTATATTTTACTCACTCCCGGACGAGGAGTTGTGACATGTACCATAGAGGTATAATAACAAGTTTCAAGACATGAAGCTAATTTCCAAGGAGATTATATAGAAAACTAACCATGGTGGAATATTGTTGGGATGTCTTGTACTCAAAAAGTTCAACATTATTGAAGATTTTACTCAGCCTTGGATGAGGGGTTGCGATAGGTAACATGGTGGTAGAACTATAGGTTTAAGACATATCAAATTAATCTCTAAGGAGGCTACATGGGAAACATACCAAGCTGGAGATTATTTGGAATACAAGCCAATATGGAGATTTTTAGGATTAGAACTTCGTATTAGAAAAGTTAATTGGTTATGTTATTTAAATATTAGGGCTATAAATGAGCCGGACGGACACGGACAATTATAGCTTGAGTTCGAACCGAAAATAAAAATAAGTTCGGGCTGAATGGACACAGACAGTCCACTGTTTAAGTTTGGATTGGATGAACACGAACAGTTAGATCTTGAGTTTGAACCGAAAATAAAAATAAGATCGGGCTGAACGGACACGGACAGTCCACTGTTTAAGTTTGGATTGGACGAACACGGACAGTCCACTGTTTAAGTTTGGATTGGACGAACACGGACAGTCACTGTTCGTATTCAATCGGACGGTCCCCGGACAAATTCAGACCATCATAAATATATGATAATTTGGATACAAAAATATAGTTATGATGGTAGCATACTCACAAAGATTGGTTCACATATACACATACATAATGTAATAACTTAACTCGCTGTCACATATTAATTTCACATGTTACTCGGCTAGTCGCTTAATAATGCAATTTTCTATTAGTTCAGTTGTCCCTAAAAATTGCCACGTATACTGATCAATGCACGTATTAAAGTAATTAGATTTACCAATTAGAAATGCTTTACCGATTTGATTCGAGTCGTTGTAAACCAAGCAGGTATTATAAGCCATACTTGATGGTGGCCATATTCTTCCTAACCCCGATGGAATTATCGTCATAATATGACATAAATGATGTAAAACCAAAAGGAGTCTCCACTATTTATCTACGGACAAATTTAGGCGGGACATGGATACGACCGTGTCCGGGTTCGAATTATAAACGAACCCAAAAAAATGTCCAAGCATTGTTCGTTAATTCAATTAGACAGCCGGCGATTGAACCATTTATCAAGCCGGACTCGTGCGGACAACAGACTACTTTGTCCATTTTAAAGCCCTATTAAATATACAATTACCATGATAAGGTTTTGTAACGTCCCAGTCCCAATATATGTAGGACTAGGCATACGTGACATGCCAGTTGTATGTAGACGAAGAATACTCCAATATATGGAATCCCCATATACACACATAAGTTGTAAATAAATCATAATAACAAACAGGCCAGGTAATTCTCTATCTTATCCACACAGACCATAAAAGAAATAGTTGAATAATAAATAAAATATCAAACAAAAATATATATAACCGGGTGGAGACAAATCCACTACCAAACAATTGTAAAAAAGAGACTCAGAATACTGGAGTTCGACCTCCTAAAATAACTAAAATAAAGGAAAAAAATAAAGTTAGCAAACTAAAATGTAGTAAATGTCGTGTCCACTAAAGCAAAGGTCACTAGAACTCGGATGATGAAACCTCCTCAAGTAAGAACGAAGCATCCAAAGCTGAGCCGTAATCCTGGGATAGTCCTGATCGTCTAATTCTGGAGAGATCACCAGGTCCTCAGAGGAACGTAACATACCATATAAACTGAGTATATAAAGGATGAATGCAACGGGCTCCTAACTATTCTACTGTGAAAATGCAGTTAAGAATAAGCCTTCAATGTACGGACAGTCTTGTTAAAATAGGATTGGCATAGTCTCCAATCTGGGCACCAGGGGACAACGTTCGTAACGCTCCTTAAACGTCAGAGTGCGTCAGTAACAGTAGGGGTAATTTTACCTGTGTCTCCGGCGGAGCTCATATGTTACAATAAAAAAGTGCATATGTGGCTCATACGCTAAGGAACTATTCTCCATACCCCATGCCAATATCTGTCATTTTCATGACACATATAAACCTTCAATAACTGCCAAGTCTACTAAACATGCAAATTCTATTAGTAGTTATATCATATCCGTCGTACGTCCCAAATGTATCGGTGGCCAGCTGACTACGCGAGTCCCAGTCCTACCTATGACTTACAACTTATGGAACTCAAATGCCAAGGTCATAGGAGATATACCAATATCTCACAATAATGTGATGGTCCTCTAGTACTAAGGCATCATGAATAAAATAAGTAAAAGGAATGGAAACGAATAACTCAGTCGTTTGCACCCAAGTACGACTTGGACGAACATTTTAATAGAAATAAATAGACAACAAAATAAATAAAAGGAAATAACATGCTAGAATGACAATAAATAAATAATAAATAGTGGCAAGGTAACTTGCCTGGAGATGGTGTGTATAATGGCAATATCCAGTAACTCCAACCGTCAGATCGATGATGCAATGAAAGTATAACTTCCACAAACGTCCTTGGATGCTGAAACAGACATCATCAATATTTTTGGAATAAGAGAAATGTCTAAGGTCGCCTACCCATAAGTCAAATTTTTGACACAGGTGTAAAATTATAATTTTAGGTTAAAAAGATGTTCGTCGTTGGACCCACTTTGCATCGAAAGCATGTCAAATCCTATGGTCTCTAAAGTTATCGAGTTCTATCTCTACGGGTTTGATGATACAAACTCAACCGTATGTCTAAATTTGGATTCCGGTGAGCCATGCACAATTTTGCCAATTATATCGGGCCTTGGGCCCGCCAAAATAGCGTTCCGGTCAACCTTCTCAGAATCGGACCAAACTTGGCTCATAGGACCAGAAAAACGATACGAGTTAGTCTTGTTGTGACGAACATGCACAAAGATATAAGATAGTTTGAAAAATAACCGATAAGGGGTACCTCGACTTATACGTCTCGATTCGTCGCACACACGCAACAAATTCGAGTTATGTCGAATCTCACACGTTGGCGAAGTCAATATACACCTTTCGATGATTTTCGTTTGCGATTACGTCGCCCGGTTTGTCATGGCAAATGTTGTATCGATAAAATTTATTGAAATTCTACTATTTTATAACTGTTCTTCTAAATTTTGGAAATCCATCTTCTCGATACATAGTGGATAAAATTAAAAATTACAAAGAGGGTTTTGAAGCCCTACAGGTTGTCTAAAAGATTGTTGAAATAGCTTTGTAAAATTGTTGGTGATTCGCCATGAATCATCCTTCCAAAACTGGGTGTAGGACTACCTATAAACTGTTTACAAATAACTTTTTCTCTGAAGTTTGCATCACTTTTTTGGATCGATGGCTCAACTAAACCCAATTCTACTTGCTGGGATTTTAAGAGGGTCATGTAGGCTTTCTATAGGAATTTACATCTTCAGAAAAATGGAGTATAACTCAAAATATCCAGGTCGAAAATAGGGTACCTTGATTGTGATCAAAATAGGGCACACTCTGTGTCAACGGCTTCCCGCTCGATTTTCGGCGACGGCTGTGGTTGGCAGCGGTCTCCAGGCTACTCAGGGGTTCGCCCCAAGGTCGAGGTTCGTTAGAGGTCAGGTAGAGTTGATCACAAGATTTCTCCGTAGGGTTTTTCGAAAGAGTTCTTGTCGATACTCTATACGTATATATATATCTATTTTTTTATCTTTTATTATATATATATATATATATATATATATATATATTAAAATTTAAAACAACCTACTATTTTATTCAAGAAGGCCGAAAAGGCCGAACCTTTACTAGTATACCTAAAGACGCAAAATGACGATGCCTGTACACGTATACTGACAAAAGAAGGGACAGACTAGAAACAAAATGGCTAAGCCAAGGATAGGAGAGAGTTCCAGAAAGCCTCCTGACCATGCCTACAGGGGGCTCTCCGTTTGTGGCATTGACGAATGGTCTCCCAAAATAGTTGGTCTGTACTGTACTAGTGATCTTCGTATCTCGCTTTATTCCGATTCTTCCAGATAACCCACGTGGCGGCCACAGCGACGATCTGGTGGCCATGGGACGCAGAGGCCCAGGTGGTCATGAGTTGGTGAAAGTTGTCGCCTCCATGAGGTAATCTGCAACGCTGGGAAAGAGCTCTCCAGATCTTGACCGGTAGGTCCCCCTGATAGAGGATGTGGTTGGCTGTTTCCGGCTGTCGATCAGAGCAGCATGTGCATGCGGAAGCAAGGTTGAACCCAATTTTGTTGAGATTATCGTTGGTGGGAAGGATATTACGTAGGGCTCTCCAGATGAGGAAGGACCACTTCTTGGGGATGCACGTCTGCCAGAATGAGATAATGGTAGGGGACGGGGCCGTATTGCCCAGGATAACGCTTTTGGTTGACCTAACTGAGAAAACACCAGCACCGTCGGGCGACCACATGAGCTTATCTGCGTCCGGTCCGTTCCTCAAACCGCTACGACGAATGTGGTCGGTCGCCTCGGGCCCGGCCCATGCCCTGACTTTGATCCAGTTCCAGGTGTTATTAGGAGGGTCCCATAGATCCTTGATAGTGCTGTTCCTGGGAGCCGCCGGAGTGTTGGAAAGTAAGAAATCGCCTATCCAGCGCTCCAGGAATGGCGATGCTTCCCTGGTGCCTACCTGAAGGCGAATTGCCGGTTCGGCGAGGGACCGCCCGAGAAGGGTACGACGCCATACCACAGCGGATCTGCTGTTAGCGATGGCCGTGGATGGGTGGATATGCTTGAAGTATTTGGCCTTCATGAATCTGGACCATAAGTTCTTACCGGTGCGAAGCGTCCACCATAATTTTATCGAGAACGCGTTAACAATGTGGGAAAGTTTGGTAAAACCCATACCCCTTCCTCTCTGTTGGGGTGAGCCATAGTATCCCAACTGGCCCAATGGTGCTTTTTGTGGCCGACGCTGTGACCCCAGAGAAAATTGCTGAAGATACTCTCGATGTAGGATAGGACTTTCTTGGGGGGAGCATGCTGCCAGGGGTAGACGGGAATGGAGGTGAGGACGTGATTGATGAGAATAATCTTGCATCCTGGGGATAGGGTGGCATTGTGCCAGCCCTCGAACTTCTTTCTGATGCGATTTGTCAGGTTTTCGAAGATCCCTACATTGGATTTCCCGTACAGCAGGGGGCAACCGAGGTAGAGGAATGAAGGGTGCTTGATGGGGAACGATGTGGTGGTTGATATGCTTGCCGCTTGCTCTCTCTTGATATTATGGTGGGTATAGATGATACTCTTTTCCGGGTTGATCTTCTGTCCAGAGCACCTTTCATAGATTTGGAGCGTATTATGGACCACTTCCACCGATCCTACGTCTTCGGATGAGAATATAAGATTTCGTCAGCGAAGGCCAGGTGGGTGATGATCGGGCAGCCGCTAGCCGTATGGTAGTGTTGGAAGTTGGGGGTGCTCGCCATCTTGTTAAGGTTTCTGCTCAACGCATCTGCCGTAATGATGAAGATGGTAGAGGATAGCGAATCCCCTTGCCTGACCCCGCGAGTGGAATTAAATAACCCGTCCGCTTGGCCGTTAATGGCCGTGGAGAACCACGAGTTGCTGATCGATCTCCATACAACGTCGGTCCATGTTTCGGAGAAGCCGAAGGCTCTGAAGACCCAGATCATAAATTGCCAATCTAGTCTGTCGTAGGCTTTCTCCATGTCTAATTTGATAGCAATGTTGCCCCCTTGCTGGGAATTTCATGCAGGTGACTAACTCTTGAGCTAGCACGATCTTGTCGTAGATATTTTTTCCCCGTACAAAGCCACTCTGCTCCTCCGATATGATCTTAGGAAGAAGACCTGCCATGCGGGAGGCGATGATCTTGGATATTATCTTGTTGGTAAAGGTACAGAGACCGATAGAACGAAAGTCGCAGAATGTCTCGGGGTTGTCCTTCTTTGGTATGAGGATGAGGTTGGTCCTCGAGACGGCTCTGGGGTAGGTGGCTCCCTTGAGGAAGGCGGAGGCCGCATTGTGGATGTCGGTCTTGATGATATCCCAGCAAGTGCGAGAAAACTCCTGAGAATCCGTCTAGCCCTGGGGCGCTGTGCTCGTCGAGGGCCCAGACATCTTCTTTTACTTCTTCCTCCGAGAGAGGCTATTCGAGCCGGAAGTTGTCAGTGTCGCTGATAAGGAGGGGAACCCCGTCCAGGAAGGTGTCGTCTTTGGTAACCGTCTCCTTGGAAAAAAGTTTAGAATAGAACTTCTCGGCCTCTTCTTGGATCCCCTTTTGGTCGGTGATGCTGGTTCCGTTGTCTGCGATAATCTGATGGAGGGTGAGTTTTTGTCTTCGCCCGTTGATGCAGGCGTGGAAGAAACTAGAGTTGTTGTCTCCCTCGTTGTCCTATTTGATCCTCGCTTTCTGCTTCCAAAAATCGGTCTCTATCATTAGCCTGAATTTGAGGATGGCTTTGGTGAGATTCAGCGCCTTCCTGGTATCAGGCGAACAGTCGACCATGTATTTCGCTTCAGCACGAGTCACGTCGTGCTTCGCCTCGCGAATGGCTTGGAAGATATCTCCATAAGCTTGCTTGCTCCATGCGGTCAGGGCCTTCCTGGTGGCTTGGAGCTTTATAGCCACGCGATTAAGGGGATCTATGGATGCCGTACTGTTCCACACATTCGTGACGACCCCTAAGAATTGGGGGTTCTCGCTCCAGAAGTCCACGAAGCGAAAGCTCTTTCTGGAATGGTTGGAAGTGCTAGTGATACCAACTAGCAGGGGGGCGTGGTCGGATTCTGTGGCCTTAAGGTGAGAAAGTTTGGAGGTTATCCCTGAATCAAGCCAGTGGGCATTCATTAACGCCCTATTAAGGTGGGAGAATTGTCGTCGGTCGCCTTCGTGCATGTTGCTCCAGGTGAATACGTTGCCGGTGAACGGGAGGGAGGTGAGGTGAGAGTTGAAGATGAAGTTGTTGAAGTCTTGCATGGCGGAGGGGGGGGTGGGCGGCCTCCAATCTTCTCTTCTCTGCATGTGATGGCATTGAAGTCTTTGATGCAAAGCCAAGAGAGGTTACGGTTGTGGAGGTTGGTGTCCAAGATGTTGTTCCATAGGTGTCTGCGTTCTGCAATGTCACAGCTGCCATGAACCTCAGAAAGGATTGCACATATGGGGATTAAGGGATGTTCCATCCAGCAAGACAGGACATGACTGGAATTATGGATGACACCGATATTGATGGCTTTGGACCAAAGAATCCAAATGTCGTGTCTGCCGGCGATGGTCGAGTGAAAGCCTAACTGCAGTTGAATGGATTTGAGTCTCTTGTGGGAGATTTTGGGCTCGAGGATGATCAAGATGTCGATGTTGTGAGTTTTGTTAAGGCTGGTGATTCTCCTCATCGTTGGTTTGTTCGCCAAGCCGCGGACATTCCAGGAGGGAATGTTCAGCATTAATGGAGCTTTGGGATGGGTTGGTGGACCGCTTCGCAGCGGAAATATATATATATATATATTAATATATATATATATATATTATATATCTATATAATATATATAGAATATGGATTTAATCCAATTTCTATGAATTTCTTTATAGGATTAGATTTAGATTTGGGTTTAAATCACGGAAAATCAAAATGAATTATACATGAATTTTTTTTTAAATTTTTGGGTAATCATTTGTCGGTTTAAATTCCCAAACGTCGAGATTTCCTCCTCTGCGTAAAAGTCGGGAGGTTACTGTTCACGTGAGCAGTAACTTTAGTTTTTTTATACAAAATTATTACTTGTGTGTGTGTGTGTGTGTG
>JANAVB010009597.1:0-217500 GCA_029216955.1 Iris pallida
ACGTGGACAAAATATTAAATAATTAATTAATATTTTTTCAGAAATTACTTGCTGTTTTTGAATTTTTATATATATTTTAAGTGCTGTAAAAATTTGGGAAAAATTGTATTTAAAATATGTTAATGTAGATAATTTAATATAATTCCAGCATTTAATAAGTAATTTTGGTATTTTATAAAAATAGGAAAACAGAACTCATTTTCAGGATACATATGTTTGGATTTTAATAATATCTATGAGGGTTTATCAATTCCAGAAAAAATAGTATAAATTTCTATAATTAACAAGATCTTTTGGTACTTTTTTATGTAAAATTGAGCTTTTGTCTATCTCAAAAAAATTGTTGGAACACAGTGTACAGTTGATTTATTTATTGAATAGTTACGACTTACAATTTTGTATTGTTTTGGTATTGGACCTCACGCCACACTAGTGTAAAGGCCCTAGAAAGTTAGTTTGGGTATTATATCACCCCATATTGGTCTCCTATGCTAAAGCACCATTTGGCTAGGTGTCCAGTTAGAAAGTCGTATTGTACAACTAGTGTCTTAGTGTTTAACTTAGTATGAAAACTAAGTTTACGTATTATTTTTACAGTGACGAGTCACCAGGCATCTCTTGCATTTCTATCAATACCTTGCTTTGCTAAAGGCAAGTACCTCTACAAACTTTACATACTGCTATAACAATAAACTATGATTTTCCAACCATGTTAAATGCTGATCCTTGGGGAAGCAAGTTAAATCTTCACATGTTGTATTATTTTCAGTCCCTACCATGCTTAGGACAATTTTTACATCTCTAACATGTTTAACAACGGGTTAAGGGAAAACTGTTAGTAGAGTACGTGATCATGCCCCCTTCTCCATATGTATTTACCGTACACGGTGACATTCTATATGTAACTTTGCCGTATGTTCTGATCCCGCATTTGTGTATGGATATACACCGATGTCGTTGGTGCATGTATGTGCATTCCAGAAAACTTGATATGTACCGCTGTACATCCTATTTACCTATTGACCGATCACGTACATGCTACGATTTTAAACTTTTAAACAAACATATGCTGCTATTTCTAAAAGAACCAATTAAACTATGATATGCCATAATTCCAGTTTATTACACTTCTGTTCATTTTCATGTTTCGAATATTTAGTTTGTTAGAATCAGTACTTGCTCCCATCCTGACAGGATAACGTTGTAGGAATACTTACTGAGGAGGAGTTGCTTTGTGATTCCTATTATGGAGTTGCTACCGAGGACCAGGCTTTATCTTACGAGGATGTACCTGTGGGAAAATTCGTCTAGTTTGTGTAATTGCTCGAGATATTTGAGAGTAGTCATGTATTAGACTACGTATTTTGTAACTGGACCTGTATCTAGTTTTATATTTTGGACTTGTACTTGGAACTTACTTATATACGAGATGACTTTTGTGTTTGGAACATTTCTGTCTCATTATTACATATAGAACTGTTAGCACACTTTGGTCTTATCTTATTTGTATTTATAATAGCTTACTACGCTTTATCTCAAGCGTAGGCTGGATATGACTCGGCCCAGCCCAACAATTTAGGTAGCGGATCGTGACAGTGTGTATGAGACCAAACATCGCTCGTGCAGTTGGCACAGTTAGTAGGATCTTTCCAATCCTGGAAGGGTACATTGGAGTGTTGTCAAGTGGGTTCTATGGTACCTTCAGGGCACTGCCGATTGGAGACTTTTCATTGGTGGTGACAAGCTGAAGCTGGTCGGGTATACCGACGCTGATATGGCTAGAGATGTAGACACGAGGCGTGCTACCAGAATTAGTCGTTTTAGCAACGCCTAAAGACGTCGCTAAAACAACAATTTTTGTCGCTAAAAATATTTAACGACGAAATTATCGACGTTTCGGACTGGTCGCCGAAATGTAAGTCGCTGATCTTCTAAACGTCGCCAAACGTCGCAATTACCGACGTTCGCCGACGTATTTATACGTCGGTACAATGCCGACGTCTACCGTCGTGTCGTCGCTCTTTGCGACGTAATATTTTGTGTCGCTATGAGTCGGTAAATTTACCGACGAATTACCGTCGGATCGTCGGTGATTTAGTGACATATACAAAGTCGCAAAGCGTCGGTAAATCCTGGGAATTCCTGGGGATAGTTACCGACGTTTTCCGACGTTTACCGACGTCCTCCGACATATATTGACGTCGCTAAACATCGGTAGCCTGGATAATATTAATTATCTACCGACGTTTATCGACTCAAGATTACATCGGCGGACGTCGGTAAACGTCGGTAAACGTCGCTAAATTTGCAAAAAAAATAAAAAAATAAAATACAGAATGTCCATTTCTTCCTGCAGTTTAAAAAGCCCATTTCTCACTGTAGAATAGGATCCAAACAATCACATAATGTCCATTTCTCACTGTACACAGGTTTCAGTCCCTATAACCAAGTCTACAACAATCACACAATGTCCAGTTCTCAGAATGGCTCAGAACACAACCCAAAATTCACACAATGTCCAAGTCTACAACAATTATTCTAGCAATGTCCAAATCTGTATCGTAAGACAAACTAAACATAATCAGTTCTATTTCACATGCTTAATTGCCAAGTATGGGAACGAATGGCTCAGAACACAACCCCAAAATTTATTCTAGCATACATTAATGTGAATCATCTATGTTCTGTACATATGGTGTAGTATATGTTCTTATCGTATCTAGTATCTGAAGGATATAACAGAATCAAGATGAACTCACATAATGTAATACTAAGACATCATCTACTACTATACAAGATATAGTGATAGGTTGTCGTATCATCATTGCCGAGAGATGAGGGTCGGAGGACAGTCGACTTTATCTACGGATACATAGTTTCTGCCTCGCCAGTCAAATGGCTTAATTGCCAAGTATGGGAACGAATGGCTCAGAACACAACCCAAAATTCATTCTAGCATACATTAGTGTGAATCATCTATGTTCTGTACATATGGTGTAGTATATGTCTTATCGTATCTAGTATCTGAAGAATGTAACAGAATCAAGATGAACTCACATAATGTAATACTAAGACATCATCATACTACTATATAAGATATAGTGATAGGTTGTCGTATCATCATTGCCGAGGGATGAGAGTCGGAGGACGATCAACTTTATCTACGGATACATAGTTTCTGCCTCGCCAGTCGAATGGCTTAATTGCCAAGTATGGGAACGAATGGCTCAGAACACAACCCAAAATTCATTCTAGCATACATTAGTGTGAATCATCTATGTTCTGTACATATGGTGTAGTATATGTTCTTATCGTATCTAGTATCTGAAGAATGTAACAGAATCAAGATGAACTCATATAATGTAATACTAAGACATCATCTGCTACTATATAAGATATAGTGATAGGTGCTCGCCGGAGGGAGGAGAAGGAGCTCGCGGTGGAGGAGGAGGATGAGCGGCGCCGGAGGGAAGGGGGTTGGGCTGTCGTCGAGGTCGGAGAAGAGGGCCGGGAACAAAACATTTGGGGAGAGGGAGAAATAAAAAGTCGAACCGAGGAAACCCTTTTTATCAGAAATTAGCGACGTCCGCAAATACGTCGCAAAGCGTCGGTATTCGTTTAATATTCGGCGACGTAATAATCTTTGCGACGCTAAACGTCGCTAAACTAATAAAACTAGCGACATTTTTCGACAAATCAACGACGTTGGTTTTTATTACACTAAAGGTTGTCGCAATATATCACTGTTTGTCGCTATCAACGACGTATTGTGACGCATACTTTCGGAGTCGCTATCAACGAATGGCTCAGAACACAACCCAAAATTCATTCTAGCATACATTAGTGTGAATCATCTATGTTCTGTACATATGGTGTAGTATATATTCTTATCGTATCTAGTATCTGAAGAATGTAACAGAATCAAGATGAACTCACATAATATAATACTAAGACATCATCTACTACTATATAAGATATAGTGATAGGTTGTCGTATCATCATTGCCGAGGGATGAGGGTCGGAGGACAATCAACTTTATCTACGAATACATAGTTTCTGTCTCGCCAGTCGAATGGCTTAATTGTCAAGTTTGGGAACGAATGGCTCAGAACACAACCCAAAATTCATTCTAGCATACATTAGTGTGAATCATCTATGTTCTGTACATATGGTGTAGTATATGTTCTTATCGTATCTAGTATCTGAAGAATGTAACAGAATCAAGATGAACTCACATAATGTAATACTAAGACATCATCTACTACTATATAAGATATAGTGATAGGTTGTCGTATCATCATTGTCGAAGGATGAGGGTTGGAGGACGTCGGTAAACGTCACTAAATCTGCAAAAAAAAATAAAAAAATACAGAATATCCATTTCTCCCTGCAGTTTAAAAAGATAACCATTTCTCACTGTAGAATAGGATCCAAACAATCACAGAATGTTCATTTCTCGCTGTATATAGGTTTTAGTCCCTATAACCAAGTCTACAACAATCACACAAAATATGGGAACGAATGGCTCAGAACACAACCCAAAATTATTCTAGCATACATTAGTGTGAATCATCTATGTTCTGTACATATGGTGTAGTATATGTTCTTATCGTATCTAGTATCTGAAGAATGTAACAGAATCAAGATGAACTCACACAATGTAATACTAAGACATCATCTACTACTATATAAGATATAGTGATAGGTTGTCGTATCATTATTGCCGAGGGATGAGGATCGGAGGACAGTCAACTTTATCTACGGCTACATAGTTTCTGCCTCGCCAGCCGAATGGCTGCAGGGACTATGTCCTGATCACCATGTCGTACTGTAAATTAATGCAAATGGAGCTGGAGCCAAAATAAAGAAACCAAAATATGATATACACCTCAAGTGTAGAGTCGGGGGAGAAGATCTCTTCCACCCTCTCCCTCTCTCACGCTATCAACGTTACAACTTTTCTACCTCAAGTTCTGATCAAGCATTTTTCTTCTCCTCTCCTCCACCATGGCTCTGAACCTATCTGCTCCTTCCTACTTTCCTTCTTCTTATTTGACTCTTTCAGCCACATATGATATCCAGCTCAAGTGTAGAGTCGGAGGAGAAGAAGTGGACAAGAAGAGGACGGGGAAACAGCACAGCCGGCGGCATAACCCGGAGGAAGTACATAGGTTTTCTTCAACATACGTAGGAGAACTATAAGGATATATCTTTTCACAACATATGACCTTGTCAAAGACCCTTAATGTGACAACCATGTTACCGCGGTATCGGAAGACTAACATGTCATAATTTTATAAGCCGTGTGTTTTGACATAATCCTCCAACCGGATTTCAGTTCTATGTAATAATGCAAGATTACGACATAGGAGGAAAGAGTTGGGAGGATTATGTCAAAACACACGGCTTAGAAAATTATGACATGTTAGTCTTCCGATACCGCGGTAACATGGTTGTCACATTAAGGGTCTTTGACAAGATGACATATTGTGAAAAGATATATCCTTATAGTTCTCCTACATATGTTGAAGAAAACCTCTGTACTTCCTCCGGGTCATGTCGCCGGTTGTGCTGCTTCCCCCTCCTCTTCCTGTCCACTTCTTCTTCCCCGACTCTACACTTTAGCTGGATATCATATGTGCCTGAGAGAGTCAAATAAGAAGAATGGAAGTAGGGAGGAGCAGATGGGTCCATAGCCATGGTGGAGAAGAGGAGAAGGCAAAACTGAATCAGCATTGTCTTCCAGATCGTCCTTATCAAGGCATAACGGGCTGCTCAGCGTGCCCAGCTTCTTCAACTTCTCGCTGGCTGCAGAGTCGAAATGGGAACGGGTCCTCTTTGTCGGCCCGGAGCTCCGACTCGCACTCGTCGCCGCGCTACCGGTTTCCTCTCCTCCTCTGACGCGGGTCATAAGAAAAGAAATTTCGTACCTCTTCTTCACATAAACATCATTGCTGCCTTATACTCGAGCCTCCTCATCTGTGACGCTATCCAACTTCTCGGAGTCATCGGAGAAAGAGTCGAATGAGTCGGCGGTGATAGCAGATGATTGTAAGACAGGGAGCGAAAAGACAAGCAAAGAAGAGGACAATACGAGTCGAACGGGAGATTCGAGTGACAATGTAGGCACCGAAAAGTCGGATAGCGTCACAGACGAGGAGGCTCGAGTACAAGGCGGCAATGATGTTTATGTGAAGAAGAGGTACGAAATTTCTTTTCTTATGACCCGCGTCAGAGGAGAAGAGGAAACCAGTAGCGCGGCGACGAGTGCGAGTCAGAGCTCCGGGTCGGCAAAGAGGACCCGTTCCCATTTCGACTCTGCAGCCAGCGAGAAGTTGAAGAAGCTGGGCACGCTGAGCAGCCCGTTATGCCTTGATGAGGACGATCCGGAAGACAATGCTGATTCAGTTTTGCCTTTCTTGGATGGTATTGATTCTGTAGATCCGTGTATAAAAGAGGAAGAGATTGGGAGTAGAGTGGACCCGGAGGGAAATGAGAGATTGGAAGCTGGGTCAATATCCAAGAAGCGAAAGAGAGTAGAGGATTCTGATAGGTTGTCATATCATCATTGCCGAGGGATGAGGGTCGGAGGACAGTCAACTTTATCTATGGCTATATAGTTTATGCCTCGCCAGTCGAATGGCTGCAGGAACTATGTCCTGATCACCATGTCGTACCGTAGATTAATGCAAATGGAGCTGGAGCCAAAATACAGAAACCAAAATACAAAATACAGAATCCAAAATACAAAATACAAAATACAGAAACCCAAATACAAA
Source organism: Iris pallida (assembly GCA_029216955.1). Taxonomy (NCBI): domain Eukaryota; kingdom Viridiplantae; phylum Streptophyta; class Magnoliopsida; order Asparagales; family Iridaceae; genus Iris; species Iris pallida. Next base: position 6,780 of record JANAVB010009597.1, read on the forward strand.
ATACAGAAACCAAAATACAAAATACAGAAACCAAAATACAAAATACAGAATACAAAATAGGACCCTCTGTGAGAACGGATGGCTCAGAACACAACCCAACCGGAGAGGATACTCTGAGAGATCCATCTGAGAGGGACGTATACTCTGAGAGATCACCTTTACAAGAATTATATCAATAGTGGGATTGAGTGTTGGAGGAGATATTATCAAAGTATACGTCCTACTCAGATGGGTCTCTCACCGTTACTATTTTTTCCTGACAGCATGGTGGATGTGCTCCGTCCACAGATTCTTGCTCCGAGCCAAAACTTTGTCCCGGAGCTCAAGTGGACATCCTTGGTATAGAGCTCGAGTGAGAGGTTCCTGACAGCATAGTGGTCTCTTTTGTCAAAGTATCCGTGCTCGTCCCACAACCAATATGGGATGAGCACGGATACTTTGACAAAGGAGACCACCATGCTGTCAGGAACCTCTCACTCGAACTCTACACCAAAGATGTCCACTTGATCTCTGGGACAAAGTTTTAGCTCGGAGCAAGAATCTGTTGAGGGAGCACATCCACCATGCCGTAAGAAAAAAATATTAACGGTGAGAGACCCATCTGAGTAGGATGTATACTCTGATAATATCTCCTCCAACACTCAATCCTACTATTGATATAATTCTTGTAAAGGTGATCTCTCAGAGTATACGTCCCTCTCAGATGGATCTCTCAGAGTATCCTCTCCGGTTGGTTGTCGTATCATCATTGCCGAGGGATGAGGGTCGGAGGACAGTCGACTTTATCTACGGATACATAGTTTCTGCCTCGCCAGTCGAATGGCTGTAGGGACTATGTCCTGATCACCATGTCGTAGTCCAATATAATCCAGAGATTAACACAGTTCTAATTCATATATGTAGTCCAATACAAATAGTCTAATACAAAAATAACCCAATACAAATAGTCCAATACAAATAAGTACTAATAGCTAATGAGAACCACGCTGCTCACGCAAACGCTCAGTGATACGTTCACGCAACCACCTTGAAAAAGTGAGATTTTTGGCACGAGGAGAGATGTCGTCCCTTGCAAGGACTGCATGAAGAGAACTCTCGGTCTCACTAGCTACCGGTGCTGGATGAATAGAACTCCCGGTCTCACTAGCAACCAGTGTCACTTCCTCCTTAACTGTAGGAGGAGCCACCTCAGCATTCACTTTTTTCTTCAAACGACGTGCCGCTCCTCGGGTCATGGGTGCCATCTGGTAAGATCGATAGTCACAAATATTATAATTGTAATACTAAGACATCATCTACTACTATATAAGATATAGTGATAGGTTGTCGTATCATCATTACCGAGGGATGAGGGTCGGAGGACAGTCAACTTTATCTACGGCTACATAGTTTCTGCCGCGCCAGTCGAATGGCTACAGGGACTATGTCCTTGAGACAGTGAACATATACACCATGAATCCAAACCCCATATTAATATTTACTAATCCAAATGGATGCAGGGACTATGTCCTTGCCTCTCCGGTTGGTTGTCGTATCATCATTGCCGAAGGATGAGGGTCGGATGACAGTCAACTTTATCTATGACTACGTAGTTTCTGCCTCGCCAGTCGAATGGCTGCAGGGACTATAATAAGACGCAATTCACCAAAGAAAACCATACTGTAGAACTCACACTTTAAGATAATAGATGAAGGAAGACTTGTATGGAGGATCGATAGGGTTGAGCGATGTAATTTTAATCTACAAAGAGAACCATACTGTAGAACTCATACTGTAGAACTCACACTTTAACACAATTCTATAAAGAGTTGTCATAGGGTGTTGAGCGATGTCATTTTATTCTTTTCTTCTTCTTCTTCTTGGGATTTTTGAGTATTGGATCTTGAGAGACATATATAGCTAGAACTTACGAAGAATGGAGTACCATACTTCAACAAATAGATGTTGACTAATTGGTTCATATACTTGTTGTCTAAAATAAGTGTAGGAATGTTGCAAGGTGAAACAATATATCAAACACTATATCGAAACCCAAACCCAATATGCAAATCCAAATTAATACGAAAATACACAAGTGCATGTAGGGGATTAAGTGTACAGAGGTGAAATACATATATATGCAAGCTTGGGGGTGTCCACGTGTCCAACAAATAGACACAAAGTGTCCAAAACCTTACGAACACACTGTATCAGTGAACACATGGTCGTAATGTGTCTCCGTGTCCATTTTGGACATGAAAAACACCTCAATTAGGGTTAGGGTTTACCTTCAGTCTCCTCGCGGTGGTGGAGGAGGAGGAGGATGAGGACAAGTTCGGTGGTGGAGGAGGAGGGGATTAAGTGTACAGAGGTGAAATACATATATATGCAAGCTTGGGGGTGTCCACGTGTCCAACAAATGGACACAAAGAGTCCAAAATCTCGCGAACACACTGTATCAGTGAACACATGGTCGTAATGTGTCTCTATGTCCATTTTGGACACGAAAATCACCTCAATTAGGGTTAGGGTTTACCTTCAGTCTCCTCTCGGTGGTGGAGGAGGAGGAGGAGGAGGATCTCGCGGTGGAGAAGGAGAAGGGGCTCGCGGTGGAGGAGGAGGAGGAGAACAGGCTCGTCGGAGGGAGGAGAAGGGGCTCGCGGTGGAGGAGGAGGAGGATGAGCGGCGCCGGAGGGAAGGGGGTGGCTGTCGTCGAGGTCGGGGAAGAGGGGCGGGAACAAAAAATTTGGGGAGAGGGAGAAATGAAAAGTCGAACCGAGGAAACCCTTTTTATCAGAAATTAGCGACGTCCGAAAATACGTCGCCAAGCGTCGGTAATCGTTTAATATTCGGCGACTTAATAATCGTTGCGACGCTAAATGTCGCTGAAATAATAAAACTAGCGACGTTTTCCGACAAATCAACGACGTTGGTTTTTATTACACTAAATGTAGTCGCAATATGTCGCTGTTTGTCGCTACCAGCGACGTATTGTGACTCATATTTTAGGAGTCGCTAAATCCAAAAATATTAGCGACGTTTTAAGTCGGCGTCGCTAATATCGTCGCTGATATGACTTATTTTGGTAGTGGCGCTCGACTTTAGACTATGTGATGATGTTTGCTGGTGGAACGGTATCGTGGCAGTCGCGATTGCAGAAATGGGTTGCCTTGTCGACGACAGAGGTAGAGTACGTTGCGGCAACAGAGGCTTGCAAGGAGTTGCTGTGGATGAAGAAGTTGTTGTAGGAAGTGGGGCTAAAGCAAGAGCACTATAATTTGCTTTACTATAGACAGAGTGCCATTCACCTTGTGAAGAACCAGACATTTTATAGTTGGTCCAAGCACATTGAGACTCAGTATCATTGAATACGGGATGTGGTTGTGAAGAAGGACGTGATGCTTGAGAAGAGTTATACAGATGACAACGGAGCAAACATGTTCATGAAGGTTCTTCCAAGATAAAAGTTTGAGTACTGCAGGAGGATCGTCGGGATGACGACCCCCTCCACATAATTGTGAAGGTGGAGACTTGTTGGAGTGGGTGGGGTTCCTAACCTATGTGAAAAGTACCCCAGAGTCGGATTGGGTATTCCTATATATATTAAAATATTTCAATAGATTTGGATTGGGTATTTCTATATATAGTAGGAATATCCCAATTGAGTTGGATTGGGTATTCCTATATATAATAGGAATACATCAATGGTTTAGATTGAGTATTCCTACATATAGTAGAATACCTCAATTAGTTGTAGGTTTGAGGCTATATACACTAGGTGTTTCCTCACCATAAAGTTTAGAGAAAGGATTGAAGACTATTGTGAAGGAGAGATTGTTTCGAATAATTTTTCAACATCTATTGTTCTTCGGAGTCTACAATTAAATTTTCTTCTTTCAAGTGAGTTGTGGTGATCTGTTTGGATCAGGAGGAGCTTGTAGAGGGTGTATTATCTTTATTCCGTTAGTGGAGATTCTTCAGGGTTAGACTCCGACGTCCCGTGGTTTTTTCCATTTGGATTTTCTACGTCAAAAATATTGTGTCTGCAATTTGTGTTTGGCATTTTTGGGTTGTCTACTTTTTTCGGTTCTCTCGCAGGACTCTCTGGTTTGGGGGAGCGTTTTTCGCGCTTCGTTCCCAACAGATGTAAAATATCTTGAATTTGTAGGAGAATAGTAGAAAATGATAAAATGAGCTTTGGTCTCAAAGATTGTGTGATCAAGAATTAATGTGGAAAAAAAATGTAAATCTAGAATTGGGCTCCAATTTATAACTTACTATTCTACAAATAATTTTCTACATTCTGGATCTAGAAATTTTCGGGCCCAACCTATAGCTCCTGTGGTGAGTTGGTCTTGAAAATCTAGAAATTAAAATTAGGATGGGTCTTTCTAATCCACAGATAAGCTCCTACATTTTAAATCTAGAATCTAGAAATCGGGATGGACCTTACGATGCTCTAAGGAGTAACAATCAAATTCTTTATTTTAAATGGGAGTCCTATCGAAATATTTATCCCCTGCCTGCTTCCAGACAACATCTTTTGTTTTCTATCAAGAGTAAAATTGGATAAGAGATTGTTTCGTTGTTGCAACTTAGTCAAGAATTTTAAGAATATGAGAATATTTTCTTCTTTTCGATGGAAAAGTTAAAAAATTGGGGAGCACACAAGAACTTTAATCTGTATGGACCAGTCCTTGTGTCATATAGGTTTCAGTTTGTGCAAGTTCATTTACTGAGTTTGAAATAAAAATGATAAAAACTAGATTAGTTTTTAGTGAAAAGAAAATGGTAGATATCTAAGGTTTAGTTCTTTGGATTCTAAGTCTAATTTTCTTCCAACAAATAGGTTAATTGCATCATCTATCCCTATATTTTACACTTATTATACGGACCATTCCTTCTTCAAAACTAATTATACGGACACCCCATATAGTTTCTATTTTCTATAGAAATTAATAACACTGACCACTCCTATGGTTAATAAAATTTATAAATGAGAGCGATGATCAGTGTAATTATTTTTGGAATAGGGGTAGTCCATATAATACTCATGAAACATAGGAGAGATCAGTGTAATTAATCCTCCAACAGATATAGTAACTTGGAAACAAAGAACAATAATTTTGAAAACTTGACTATGTAATCTGTTATTTATTATGTTTTTCAAATTTTATAAGTACAAAATAGAAACTGTATTGTTCTTGGAACCCATCCAAAATTCAAGAGAGCCAACCACCATGTTATTGTGCTTGGTTAGAAGAACAAAGGTAACTACAGGATGAGGTTTTAAAAATTCTAGATTAGTGCACTTTTACCACGTAGAATTTTTTAAGAGACCAGCTATTTGGACTGCCATTGGCATGACCATCAAAAGCTTGTATTCCCCATGGTAGCCCTCCACTGGGTTAAGGAGGTGGAGCTGGGGGAGGCTGGAGAAAATAGGAAAGGGACATGTGGGTTGCTAGCCAAACTGCATTTCCAATTTTATAATCCTTAAGTTCTACCAACCAATACCAGGAACTTAAAAAATGGCTTTCTCCTACTAAATTGGCAGTGGGAGAATACTTCTTAGTTAATTGTTTAATTGTCCCATTTTCTTCCTACAATTTCTCTCTTATATAATTCAAGCAATAGAGACCCAAAAAAAACTTTTAATAACCCATAGTAACTTGAGAGCGGAGGAAATTAGAAATTCCTATGTGTTCTTAAAAAAAAACTTACTTTTAAGGAACCCATAGTAACTTGACAGCGGGGAAAATTAGAAGTTCCTATGTGGTTTTTTTTGGAGTTCTTTGGGTTCTTTTTAATCCTTATTAGAAAACATACCCTAAATGCATGGGCTACATTATTATGGGGAGCCGTCACAGCCCAATGGTCATTTATTAACTTGTTTCCTATTGTAATTCAAGGTACTATTACATGTAATGTTAGGTTCTATGCTAAAAAGTGTGAATCCGTAGGAACTACATAGTTTCTAGTTTTTAACACTAGACAACAACGCAACAAGCTCACGGTAGAGAGTCCATTCAATCTTAAAGGATTTTTGAAAGTGCCCTCCGCAGCAAGGTAAAACAAATGCTTATATTTCGAGAAGATCCACATGGATTCGTCTTTGTAATTTTGTCTTTGGCAACTTACTATTTTCTCCATTGTAATATATTTTTATTGTGTTTTGTGCGGTCTGTGATGTGATATTATGTATTTGTAAGGTTCTACAATTTAGTTTAATCCTCACATGTTTCCTTCTAGTTGGTGTTATTATTCTACTACGTTGAATCAGAGCTAGGTTCTGATCAGAGCTCCAATCAATTTTGAGTGCCTCAGGTGTTTGACAAATTGACTTAATAGAAAAGATGGACATAAAACCAGTTCATATGATAACCTGAATTAACGACAGAAATTATCATTATTAGTGAAGTAATATAATGGATCTGCTTTTGATCAAGAAGTTACATTTGTTGATGTTTAGTTCTGAGAAGGATAACAATAAATTAGAAGAAGACTAGTTCGAGCAAATAAAAAAAACGTCTATGATTATATCAAAAAGTTCATACAAGAAAACTATTACAATTACCTTGTAAATATTGATCATGCCATGACTTTATGGGAAATCTTGAGTCCTTATAATCTAAAAACACTGACACCAACAAGTCTGATACCAAAGATGATAGATCTGAGATACAAGGACGATAGGCTGATACGAATCATGTAGATGTTTCGCGTGTGATTAATCAACTGTCAGCAATAGGGGTCAAATTCGATGAGGAGGTTCAAGGGCTTTGGTTGCCAGGTACTTTCGCAAACTCATAGAAAATCGTATGAGTACTTTTGACCGCAATTTCTTCCGAAGGTATCATAGCTCTAGAGTTCGCCAAGAGTAGGGTATTGATGAGGAGACGCGAAGAAAGTATTGTAGAACCCTAGAGGGGGGGGTGAATAGGAAAATAAAAAATAACTTAAGCACAAGAAGCAATATACGTCAAATAAAAGATAGAGTAAGAAGATCAAACACAAGATGTATCCTGGTATCCTCGCTTGAGGCAATCCAGTCCCGGAACTCTCTCCGGCTTAAATCCACTATTTAATAAAATAGTGCACACGAGTTTGGATCCGAAGAACTCGCCAACTTCAACACGAGTTTGGATCCGAAGAACTCGCCAACTCCAACACACGAGTTTTCTTACAAAGGCTCGCCAACTTCAAGTAGGAAAAGAAAAGGATGCTTTGATCTTCTAAACACTTGAAGATCGAAGAATAAAGCTCTAGTTAAACTCTAGCACTTTTGGGTTGGATGACAATTGAAGATTGAGTAGAGTAGTAATGGTGAAGCTCTTTTGTGGTTGAGAAAATTTAAAGCTTGGAATAGATAGCCTTTATGAGGAGAGACTAAAGTCCCTTTTATACAAATCCAAAGTCATAAAGGGCATTCAGCCATCAACCGGATTATCCGTCGAATTTCAACGAAAATCTGTCGGATTATCCGGTCAACAGTAACTGTCATAAAAAGAGCCATTAGATGCATTAAATGCAGCTGCCAGATGCCGTTGGATTTGAATTCAAAAGTTGCAAATAAGTCAAGCGGATTATCCGTCGGATTTCAGTGGAAGTCCGACGGATGATCCGAACTTCTGCTCACTAAGTTGCTGTGAGCGGTTCGGATTATCCGCAGGATTTTCGCGGATGTCCGTCGGTTTATCCGAACATCTGCTCACTAACTTGCTGTGAGCGATCGGATTATCCGACGGATTTCTGCGGATGTCCGTCAGATTATCCAAACTTCTGCTCACTAACTTACTGTGAGCGATCTAATTATCCGACAGATTTATCCCAAAATCCGACGAATTTTCCGCCTCCTCTGATTGACTTTACTTCACCATTTTTTTATGATTGTCATCTTAGCAAAGTGCGTACATAGACTCCTAGACAATTATAGACTCAGGAAAAGAACAGGGATAAACACCGTCTTCTATGTAGACTTCAGGCTGGGTCTTTTGTACCGTCTAATCCATAGTCTTTTAAGATCTGTCTCTTACAGTTTCTCTTTGTTGTAGTATATTATCATCTTGATAATGGAAAATTGTATTAGCTCCATGGTCTTTGATAAGCTTCATAAAATTTGTATGGAGATGCCTTTATTCTATTCTTGTCTTTTTGGAAGTGCCTGTGAAAATTATAAGCTAAAGACGTAAAAGGGTTATTGTGAACAATGTATCAAAATCGATGTGCCAACAAACTCCTCCATTTTGATAATTGACAAAATATAAGAATATAGAAAGTAGCTCCCCGTAATCAAGGATCTCCCCCTCAATACTATTTCTCCCCCTTTGTCATTTAATCAAAGATGGTGAAAAAAGATAGAACAATGAAGCACATATGTGTAAGGGACATAACAGTAAACAGAAATGCATAAGAAGGAAACATTCATTAATAATAAAAGCAGGGGTACAATAACTGGGCTTTGAAAGCTAAACCACAACACACAACTGAAAACAGATTTTAAAAGTCCCGTAGGACAGCAGAAAACACATACTAAAAGTCCCCGAAGGACCACACAAAACAAGACTAAACACAGCACTCATCAACTGTCAGGAGCATTGGAAGGACCTGCCTTCTGATCTTCATCATCCCCGGGAGCAGTGGTAAAGGCGCCATAAGGGTCGACACCATCCGGGTACATGAAACCATAGACGTTGGGATCAGTGAAGCGAGGTCCAGGATAATCAGGATGAGGAGTGTTGGGATTAAGAAAGGGATTGCGCTCCTCAAACATGCGCTGAATATAGTAGGCCTGATCCATAAAGCCGTAGTGGATAATGTTGCCGAGCCCCCGAGTGTTGGCCTGAAGGCGCTCATGGGTTGAGAGAGAGAGATCGGCAAACTTGCGATCAATGTATCGGCGAACATCATGAGTGAGGAGGACACCGGAGGAGAGGCAGGTCCACCGGCAACAGCAATAGGAGCAGCAGCAGGAGCACCAGCAGGAACCGCACGACCATGACTCTTAGATTTGGCAAGAGGAGTAGGACGAGGTTCACCAACCGGACAGTGAGTGAGGTTAACACCATTGACTTCGAGGATCATAGTGATGTACATGCCAAAAAGGAGAGAACGATGAGGAGAGTCCCTGATAAGCATCATGGTGTAGATGATAGATTTTGCCAGTGAGAAAGGTTGCCTGGCGACCTGATAGTACATACAGATAAGATCTTCAGCAGTTATGCTGTCCATGTTCCCAGATTTTGGGGTCAGAGTATGGTAGAGGATGCGATGCATGTCATGGAAGAAAGGACTAAGATCCTTGTCATCCGGGCATTGAATAAGAGAGCCACCGCAGATGTTGAAGAGGAACTCCTCATAAGACATGTCAGGAGAGAAAGTGATGTGGTCTATGGTGCTCGAAAGGGAACGATATACCTTCCGCTCATCAAGACCAAGGATGCTAGCCAAGGATGCGGCAGTGACGGTAATCTTGACGCCACCAACCTTAGTCTCGAACTCGGGACCTTCCTTGGCGGAAACAAGGTTGCAGTAGAACATCCGGATGGCATGCGGATAGAAGTCAACTTGGCGTTCGAGGAGTGCATCGATGCGGGAGAAGCGAAAATAATCACGATGGTCTTTGAAGTTGATCCACGAGATGGGTTTCTCGGCACATACGGGAGCCTTGTGGTAGAAGGAGAACCATTCCCGTGAATGGGAAGCTGACTTGAAGATGAGCGGATTGTAGCCGTGAGTTGGTGGAGGAACGAAGAGAGCAAGGGAAGGAGGCTGAGCGGAGGAGGAGCTTCCGTCATTTCGTTGACGCTTGGAGTGAGAAGCCATTGATGGTGAGAGAGTGAAAGAATGGGTTTGAAAGAAGGAATGAGAGGGGGGAAAGAGTTATATAATGGATAGAGAGGTGTAATGAGGAGTTATGATGGTTAGGAACGGATAGAGAGGAAGGAAAACGGATAGAGAGAAAAGGGGAACAGATAGAGAGGCACCTGACGCATCGGTTTCTGTGCCTGTGCAACGAAAATGGAAAATCCGTCGGATTATACCGGAAATCCGACGGATGATCCGGATGAAGATAAGTTCGAATTTAATACGGGTAGGTGGTGGGTCACATCCCATAAATAAGGTAGCCGTTCGCGGGCAGAATTTGTGGAGAGCAATAAATGCGGATAATCCGGCAGATTATCACAAAAATTCGGCAGATTATCCGAACTAGTTCCTCAGAAAGCTGCTGGAAACGAACGGATAATCCGGCGGATTTATGCGAAAATCCTTCGGAAAATCCGTTAAAGACAGAAAAAGTTCAATTTGAGATATCTAGGAGACCGATTTTATGACAAATAAAAGTGAATCGATCTTCAGAAAGAGGTTTGGTAAAAATATCAGCAAGTTGATGAGTGGTGTCAATAAATTCAAGACATATATCACCTTTCAGTTGATGGTCCCGTAGAAAGTGGTGTCTTATTTCTATGTGTTTGGTGCGAGAGTGACAAATCAGGTTTTTCGTGAGATTAATGGAGCTAGAATTATCATATTTGATAGGGATGCATTGAGAAGAAATACCATAATCTACTAGTGTCTGTGTCATCCAAAGAATTTGTGCACAACAACACCCTGCCGCTATGTATTCAGCTTTGGTGGTAGAAAGAGCGAGGAGTTTTATTTCTTGCTAAACCATGATACCAAGGATTTACCTAAGAAGTGACATGTGCCGCTAGAGCTTTTTCGGTCAAGTTTGTATCAGGCAAAATTCGTATCCGAGAAGCCGCGAAGCTCAAAGGATGAGGATTTTGGGTACCATAGCCCCAAGTTAATGGTGCCCTTGAGATACCGAAAGATATATTTTACGGCACATAGGTGAGATTCTTTGGGATTTGCTTGATATCGAGCACAAAGACATACACTAAACATAATGTCGGGACGGCTAGCAGTTAGATAAAGTAGACTACCGATCATACCTCGATACTTACGAATGTCGACGGATGTGCCATCTTCATCATTGTCAAGCTTTATCGTTGTCGCCATAGGAGTCCTCATTGATTTGGATGAGTCATGTTCGAAACGCTTGAGGAGATCCTTCGTATATTTTGCTTGATTGATGAAGGTCCCTTTGGGTCCTTGTTTGATTTGTAAGCCCAAAAAGAATGATAGTTCACCCATTATGCTCATTTCAAACTCTTCCTGCATAACTTTAGCAAATTCTACACAAAGTGTATTGTTAGTAGAACCAAAAATAATGTCATCGACATAAATTTGAACCAATAAAAGAGTACCATTATGGAATTTGATAAAAAGTGTCGTGTCGACTTTGCCCTTAGAAAAATTGTGTGAAACAAGAAAGGAGCTAAGGCGCTCATACCAAGCACGGGGAGCTTGTTTGAGGCCATAAAGGGCTTTATGGAGTTTGAACACGTTATTAGGAAATTAAAAATCTTCAAAGCCAGGAGGTTATTTTACATAAACTTCCTCTTTAATAATACCATTTAAAAAAGCACTCTTAACATCCATTTGAAAGAGTTTTAAAATCATTAAAGCAAGCAAAAGCACATAGCATACGAATGGATTCAAGACGTGCAACCGGAGCATAGGTTTCGTCGTAGTCAATGCATTCCTCTTGGTTATAGCCTTGGGCAACCAATCGGGCTTTGTTACGAGTCACTAACCCATCTTCATTAAGTTTATTGCGAAACACCCATTTAGTTCCAATAATGGGGTGATTGATAGGTTTTGGGACAAGTTCCCAAACCTTGTTTTGCTCAAATTGATTTAGCACTTCGTGCATCGCTATCATCCAAAATTTATCATGAAAAGGATCATTAATATTTTTAGGCTCTATTTGAGAGATAAAAGCCACGTTTGCACAAAGATCACGAGTGAAGGATCTAGTGCTTACACTGGAAGAAGGATCCCCAATAATAAGCTCCTTAGGATGATTGGTGACAAATCTCCATTCTTTTGGGAGATCTTTTTGAGGAGGCTCGAGTGGTGGAGACTCTTTTGTTTGAGGAGTCACAACTTCATTGTTAGATAAAGAAGGACGATCTCCAATAGAGGAGTTTTCCAACCCAAACGAGTTGTCATCAATATCATCGGAAGAGGAGAATGTAGAAGAGTTAAGTTCATTAAAAGAGACATTGATTGACTCTTCGACAACAAGACTTCTTTTATTAAAAATACGAAAATCTTTACTATGAGTAGAGTATCCAAGGAATATTCCTTCATAGGCTTTTTTTTCAAACTTGCCTAGGTTATCCTTGGTATTCAAAATAAAACAATTACAACCAAAAACTTTAAAATATTCAATAGAGGGAATTTTGTCAAACCAAAGCTCATAAGGAGTCTTTTTAGAAATATGTCTAATCAAGACCCTATTTATAACATGACATGTCGTGTTAACAGCTTCCGCCCAAAAATATTGGGGGAGCTTATATTGATTTAACATAACCCGGGCCATATCGCCAAGGTTCTATTCTTTCTCTCCACAACACCATTTTGTTGAGGAGTATGTGGACAAGCAAAATTATGTCCAAAACCATTCTTTTCACAAAATCTTTTGAAATCGACATTGTCAAATTCTCCTCCATGATCGCTTCTAATCTTGTTGATAGAAAAACCTTTTTTATTTTGAATACGTTTACAAAAAGCAACAAATTCACGAAAAGTATCACTTTTGCAAGCGAAAAAAATAATCCAAGTAAATCTCGAAAAATAATCAACCAAAACAAAAGCATAAAGCTTGCCTCCAAGACTAGCAACTCTACTAGGACCAAAAAGATCCATATGAATAAGTTGAAGAGGTCTAGTGGTACTCACAGAGTTTATGGATTTGAAGGATGACTTAGTCAACTTACTTTTTTTCGCATTCTTCACACACCATATCCTTTTTGAAAGGGATACTCGGGAGTCCTGTAACAAGCTTCTTGGTGGCAAGACGAGAGATGGTGTCCATGTTGGCGTGTCCGAGCCTCATGTGCCAAAGCCAAAATTTATTATTCTTAGCAACTAAGCACCTATCATTGTTAGTGTCTTCGACAAGATATAAAACATAGATATTGTTTTCTCTAATGCCTTCATAAACAATAGATCCACTTGAACTATCGGTAATGAAACATTTAAGCTTAACAAACTTGATATCATAACCATTATCGGTAAGATGACTAATACTAAGAAGATTGTGTTTAAGATTAGTAACAAGACACACATTCTTAATACAAGGATAAGAAGGGGAACCGATATTACCATTTCCTATAATGTGACCTTTAAGATTGTTACCAAAAGAGATGTGTCCTTCCTTCTTCATCGATAGTGTTGTAAATAATGAAGCATCCCCGGTCATGTGCCGTGAACAACCGCTATCGAGAATTTACTTGCTTCTAGCATGAGAATGACTCTTCACCTACAACAAAAGTTGAAGATGAACATTTTGGTAACCTATAATTGTATGGCTCCTTAAGAGTTAGTCTTAGGAACCCATTCATAAACTTTCTTATCAACTAGTTTCCTTGTATGACAATAATTGGTCGTATGTCCAAGCAAACCACAGTAGTTGCAAATCATAGAGGATTTAGAAGAAGACGTGTGAGTAACATGCATATGTGAATCTCTAGTATGAGGAGTTCTATTATAAGTATTATGATGATGATAATAAAAAGCATGATGTGAAATGTTTTTCTTAACAAATGGTCATTTCCTTGTGTTAGAATAGGACTTGTGTGTATTGTTCATGTAAGAAGTATGCCTAGCATTGTGATGAGTGTGGAGGTGTCTTGGAGTATGTATATGAGTAGTGTTCTTATTTCCTAGTTTCTTACTCTATGCAAGAAGATCATCATACTTAATAGAAGTATCATATTCTCTTCTATTAGCATCTTGAACTTTATGCATAGCAAATTCATAAGCCTTTCTCATGGATTGAATCTCATCATCCTTTTTCTTGATGGTGACAAGGGATTCTTGAAACTTGAGTCGTAATGACTCTATTTCATCCGTGTCAGAAGCAGGAGATTTTTCCTTTACATCAATAATGATGCTTGAGAGTCTCTCTACTTCAAGTTGAAGAGCATCAACCTCTTTTAGAGATTTCTTGTATTTATTCCTAACACCTTTGTGCTCTTCATGTAATTCAAGGATAGCTTTCTCCAAGTCATCATATGTAAGAGTATTTAAGAAGAGATCATCAAGTACCTCATCGGTTGCCATGAGACAAACGTTGGCATTGTGTTTGCACTCTTTGTCGTTTTCGGAGTCGCTTGCGTCGCTCTCACACTAAATGCTTGTGTTGGCAAATTTCTTGGAGGATGAGCTTCCTTTGCTAGGCTTTTCGTACTTGCTTGAGTCTTTTCTTATCATGGGACAGTCTCTCTTGATGTGTTCGGTCCTTCTGTATTGATAGCACGTCGGATCTTTATCATTGTCCCGTCTGAAGCGATTGGCTTTGTTGAATTTGAGGAACTTTTGGAAGTGCTTAGCTGTGAGAGCTTTTTCTTCATCATCGTCCGACTCGTTGTCGTCAGAGCTATCCTTGGAGTAGGACTTTGTAACTTTGAGAGCAAGAGACTTCTCCTTCTCTTTGGCCTTTTCCTTCTCCTTCTCTTGTATGGAAGAATGCTCTTGATCTTTCATGTCAAGTTCGTGAGTCATAAGCTTACCTATGAGGGTTTCAAGGTTTATGACTGTCAGGTCGTTCCCCTCAATGATAGCGGTAGCTTTAGGATTCCATCCTTTTGTCAATCCTCTAAGAATTTTTTTGATCTTTTCATGAGCAGGATACCAAGAGAAGAAAGAGGATTAATAATATCACCAAAATGAGTAAACATGCAAGTAATAGACTCATCTTGTTTCATCTTAAAGGACTCATATTCTTGCGTGAATCTACTAATTTTGGATTCATTTACTTGTGATGTTCCCTCGTGTGTGACTTGAAGCAACTTCCAAATCTCATTGGAAGTCTTGCAAGTAGAGATTCTATTGAATTCGCTACTATCGAGAGCACAGTAAAGAGTGTTCATAGCCTTAGCATCTCGACTAGCAAGCTTCTTGGCATTCTCAATGAGTGAGTCCCTAAGGTTGTCAGATGCAATATCCTCAATAACTCTGGAAGGAGTAGGGAGACCATTTATCACACAATCCCATAAATCAAAATCTATGGACTTCAGATAAATGCTCATCCTAATCTTCCAGTAGTTATAGTTGGTTCCATCAAATTGGGGAGACCTATTTGTGGAGTGTCCCTCATTGTGGAAGGTATTGATACTAGGGTTAGTGGCCATGGATCACTCAAAGGGTATAAATCCAAATCAAGAGAACAAAGCTCTGATACCAATTATAGAACCCGAGAGGGGGGGATGAATAGGGAAATAAAAAATAACTTAAGCACAAGAAGCAATATACGTCAAATAAAAGATAGAGTAAGAAGATCAAACACAAGATGTATCCTGGTATCCTCGCTTGAGGCAATCCAGTCCTGGAACTCTCTCCGGCTTAAATCCACTATTTAATAAAATAGTACACACGAGTTTGGATCCGAAGAACTCGCCAACTTCAATACGAGTTTGGATCCGAAGAACTCGCCAACTCCAACACACGAGTTTTCTTACGAAGGCTCGCCAACTTTAAGTAGGAAAAGAAAAGGATGCTTTGGTCTTCTAAACACTTGAAGATCGAAGAATAAAGCTCTTGTTAAACTCTAGCACTTTTGGGTTGGATGACAATTGAAGATTGAGTAGAGTAGTAATGGTGAAGCTCTTTTGTGGTTGAGAAAATTTAAAGCTTGGAAGAGATAGCCTTTATGAGGAGAGACTAAAGCCCCTTTTATACAAATCTAAAGTCATAAAGGGCATTCAGCCATCAACCGGATTTTCCATCGGATTTCAACGGAAATCCGTCGGATTATCCGGTCAACAGTAACGGTCATAAAAAGAGCCGTTAGATGCATTAAATGCAGCTGCCAGATGCCGTTGGATTTGAATTCAAAAGTTGCAAATAAATCAAGCGGATTATCCGTCGGATTTCAGCGAAAGTCCGACGGATGATCCGAACTTCTGCTCACTAAGTTGTTCTGAGCGGTTCGAATTATCCGCAGGATTTTTACGGATGCATCGGATTATCCGAACATCTACTTACTAACTTGCTGTGAGCGATCAGATTATCCGGCGGATTTTTGCGGATGTCCGTCGGATTATCCGAACTTCTGCTCACTAACTTACTGTGAGCGATCGGATTATCCGGCGGATTTATCCGAAAATCCGGCAGATTTTCCGTCTCCTCTGATTGACTTTACTTCACCATTTCTTTTATGATTGTCATCTTAGCAAAGTGCGTACATAGACTCCTAGACAATTACAGACTCAGAAAAAGAACAGGGATAAACACCGTCTTCTATGTAGACTTCAGGCTGGGTCTTTTGCACCGTCTAATCCATAGTCTTTTAAGATATGTCTCTTGTAGTTTCTCTTTGTTGTAGTATATCATCATCTTGATAATGGAGAATTACATTAGCTCCATGGTCTTTGATAAGCTTCATGAAATTTGTATGGAGATGCCTTTCTTCTATTCTTGTCTTTTTGGAAGTGCCTGTAAAAAGTATAAGCTAAAGACGTACAAGGGTTATTGTGAACAATATATCAAAATCGATGTGCCAACAAGTATTTGGGCACGTCTTCTTCATCATAGCCTTGAGGCATTAGTATCAAAGTGCTAGGGCAGAAGAAAAAATAGGGATCTAGGTGGAAAGGACAAGGGTATAAAAAAGTTTAAGATTTGGTATGAAGACTATGAGTGCGAGACTTATCTCACTGTATCGGTATTCATATATGGATACACGATTATTTGTTATACATTGCATTTTGTCGATTTTTGTTATTTTGATATCGTGCAATACTGTTGTTTTCGAGAAAAATACTTAATGACTTATGCAATATATTGATCTTCTGAGTTTATGAAAATAGTGTGTATGACTAGACTGCCAAAGACTTCTACAATACCTATTGGTATTTTCATAATCCCGTGCTGGGACCCGTGCGTAGAACGAAGAACCCTAATTTTTCTCAAAGTAAGAATTTTGATCATTAGACCGGTATACTACAGGTATATCGCGACATACCTTGGATATACCGTATGGGGACAACATGCCTTATAAATAGGATTTGATTTACCTTATTGTCTATTGGTTTCTTGGTTCTGATACACCCTATTGTCCATTCGTTTCTTTTTTCCTTTATGGATGGAAGAGATTATCCATTTGAGTCGTGGATCACTAACGTAGAAGATCCAACGGCCATGATTGATTCCCTCCTATATATACCACTACCAAAATATGTCGATTTAGCGACGGCCAGATCCGTCGTCCATCCGTCGGCAATCAGTATTAGCGACCGATTACTGACGGATCTTGGTCAAAATAATCCGTCGACAATCAGCTCGTCGCTAATAAAGCTCCGTCGCTAAGTAGTCGTCAAGCGACGGAATAGCGACGACTTTTCGTCGTCACAATACGATGCATTAGCGACGACTTTTCGACGGTCTTTCATCGATTTCAAGTATTAAATACTGAACTATGTAGACGCTAGCGATGGAACGTTCCATCGGTAAACCGTCGTAACAGTGTATCAGAGTGTATCGTTCCATCGCTATTCCGTCGATCGCCGTCGCTAACAACGGACGGATTAGCGACGGAATCCTAACGAATAATCCGTCGACCATGTTCTGGAAATGCTTGACATTTCCAGAACCATGGCGATAGATATGTCGTCGCGACTCCGTCGCTCATCTGTTGACGTAGCGACTGACTTGTGGCGGATAATCCGTCGCCAAGGTTCTGGAAATGTCATGCATTTCCAGAACCTTGGCGATGGATGTTCCGTCGCTATTCTGTCGAACTAGGTATTTCTAGAACCTTGGCGACGGATTTTTCGACGCGAATCCGTCGACCACCCGTCGCTAACTGGAAACAGTTTCAATTCTCCAGGTAGCGACGGATATTCTTTCGAAAAGTAGTCGAAAACTGGAAACATCCGTCGCTAAGCGGTCATTAATCCGTCGCTAACTGAGATTTTTTAAAAAAAATGCAGAGCTTTCCCTGTTCACACAAATATGCATAAACCAAACCAATATATAACGCACACCAATTATCCAACAATCACATAGACAAAATATATAATGCACACCAATTATCCAAGAATCACATAGACCAAATATGCACATACGAATTTAATGCACACTAATTATCCAAGAATCACATAGACCAAACCAAACCAATATAAAATTATCACAAATATTTTGAAATCATAAACTATATTCGTCGTTATAATATGAAATTCCCACAAATATTCCAAAATTCACACAAATATTCCAAATTTTCTTATACAATACTTCAAGAAGAAGGAGGAGTTCGATTGTCCGGTGGTGGTAATCCCTCATGCGCCCGACGAATATACTGCTCCACCAGGTACGGCGGCAAGCCTTCGAAGACAGTGCTCGAAATTCGACGTAGCTGCTCTGGCAACATGAGATCAAGGAGTGCCGTCACAGTCGGAGGCGGTACCAAAGGGGCAGCAGGGTTGAAAAAAAAGATGACCGACGAAAGAAGGACTGGGAGCAGCAGTCGACGGACCGGCACCAGTAGAAGACGGACCGACACCAGCAGCAGACGGACCGACAGCAGCAGACGGAGGTGGAAAGTACGTGGCAATTTGCTCCAGCAAGGATGACACCGCCTCGTGTAGCTACGTAAGCTGCGACCTAACATCATCGTCTGTCGGGGCCACGGGAGGAGGCGGTGTCGGTGGAAATCTCTGAGTTGCCATGTGCAACGGCCCTAGGGAGCCGACTCCGTACAGGAGCCCTTTCTTAAAGCCGCCGACGGTATCTACGAACAAGTCGTTACGAGCGACCAAAGAAGATGGCGTCCGGGCGGGCGTCGTTTCACCGACATCCTCGGTGTCAGTTAACTGATCCCGACTAAGGGCCTCACGATACGCAGCCTATCAAATGAATGTGTTTTTTATTATAAGATTTACCTAAGTTGTAATCTAAATCCTATGTTTCACTAAGCTAAGTGTGAATCCTAAGTTTACCTAAGTTATAGTTCGAATACTTTTAATTCTAACGTTAATCTCATAAACATAAGTACTTACATCAGTCTCCTTGGCCCTCTCGTCGACGAAGCTCCCGTCCTTCCGTCTCTTGTGCGTATGCTGGAATACGTCGTGCATGGTGACCGATTCTGGCGCCCTTCCCTCCTTCAATGCCTGTTGGGTCTGCATACGAAATTTTCGTAGAACTTAATTAACTCCGTATATTAATAATACCTAATTCGCTAGTGAAATAAATTTACGGTATCCCACCAGATCTGCAAGCATCGCTGCGTGGGGCCTTGATCCTCCCGTATGAAGTCCCGCGGCCCGTCGGTTCGCCTTCGCCTTCTCCGATTTCTCCTTGTATGCAGGAGTATTCATCATATCTAAGAGGTCCTTATAATAGTCCTGCCGGATCCAATTCGGCCTCGTCTGCCCCATTTTCAGGTCATGAATCATATCCCGTATATTCTTTGAGGCAGCGCTTCTGTAGGTCCTGCGGATCGCGTCCTCGTGATGGGAGGGCCACCAGTACGTCGTCTAACATACAAATTTAATTATCATGTAATTTAAAAAATGGTTGATTAAAGAGTAACTAATAATTAACTAGAAGATATAGATATATACCCTCAACTCGTCAAGCCAGACGTACTTCAAGTTTGGGGGCACCGACAAAAAGTTGAGGTAGGGACCATGGAAGTTAGCCCTGATAATTTCTCCAAGAGCCCTGGCAACATTAAACGAAAAAAATCGACAAAGAAGAAATGACTGGATTATTAACTTGAATAAATAAAAGAAATTTAATAAATTATCTTAGATTTACTTACGAGGTCCCCGCGGGCCATAGCTCTCGTCGGAACTCGCCTCTCAGCCTCTCTGTGCCGTCGGAGGATCCGCGGGTCCGTGCATGTACTCCCCAGTAACCAGATGGAACCGAGTATAGGGGTACTCTGGGGCCCACTGTGCAGTAACTGGGAGATCTACTGGTGGATCCGCTGGTGGATCCGCTCGTGGATCCGATAGCGGAACAGATCCGCTAGCAGATCCAGACTCATGCCTCGATAAAGTAGTCGATCGACGGTGGGATGCGTCTGTGCCCGGGGTACTCTCCGGGTCGGCCTCGCTGGATGGGGTCACATCCCGGAAAGATTGAATGCGACCACGACCACCAGCACCACTTCGACCACGACCAAGACCACCACCACTGCCAGCACCAGCACCACGACCAGCCATCATGACCTGTAAATAGAACACATAAACATAATTAACAATATAAAAGTGTAAATGAATATAAAATTCTATACTAAAATATACATACCACCAGTAGGGAGATGAGTGCCGCCACGACGAAAAAGACCAGGAGTTCCATCTGCAATAAGTAAATAATCGAACAAAAAAACATGAATTCACGTAATTGCTTTTATGAGGTCAAACTTAATTCACGTAATTGGAAGTGTTTTTAATATACAACAATATTTAACCTAATCATCGTCTTCGTTCTCATCCTCGGCCTCGTCTTCATCATCATCCTCCTCATCTTCCTCATCCCCATCCTTATCTTCATCGTCGATTTCATCTGTATCATCATCCCCATCAAATTCGTCTTCTTCTTCTTCTTCTGCCTCAATATTTGGGACAAGACGCCTCTTTTTCCCCTGGTTGACAGCTAAGTCTTGTGTATCAACCTTTTTCTTCCCTCTATTTTCCTCAATAATATCTTCAACAACCATTGTATCCGAGTGTTGTCCCAAGTATTGGAACTTTTCGATCTGGTCCTCTTGGTATGCTGGGTCTCCAACGTTGAATTTATTTCTAGATTTAATCTTGCATACTGCCCACCAGTCAAATCGATCTCTACGATGCCTTGGGTAGCTTGTATAGTAGACTTGAACAGCCTGATTTGCTATTGCAAATGTATCAGACCCTCTATACCTCCTGCGATGATTTATATCGACAAATCCAAATTATTTATCGATTCTCCAACCGATATTTGGTGTCGTATCAAACCACTAACATTTGAACATCACAATATGCATATCATTTGGGCCAGTATATTGTAAATCTACAATATCCCGAAGCACTCCATAATAGTCAAAGTTTGGTTCATCGTCATAGATGGTGCCTCTTATACAAATACCGATCCTTGGTACTGATGCCGTCATTGATAAATTCGACATTTATAGCATTCTGAGTTGCCTTAAACCTGAAGCCATTAACGACATAGCCTGGCTAAGTCTTTGTTTGCCTCTTCGGTCCCAATGCCAGATAACGAACACTCTCATTAGTGAGTGTTGTTTTAGGCAATAAAACCTGTAAATAAATATTTATAATTTAAATGTTTTAGATTATATATTTCTAATCTCAGTTACTTACATATTTTATAAGAATATATAAAATCAACCTCAATTATAATCTCAGTTACTTACGTATTTATGAAACCATGACGAAAATATACAATAAACCTCTCTTCGAAGTCCCTCATCGGTAATATCGGGTGTCCTCATTTTGACTTCATCTCTAAATACACTATTAGAGAAAATAAGAACATATAAGTGTAGTCACTTACTTCATCAAATTCGAGATTATAACGAGTGCAAGTGTACTAACTTACTTCTCCAAATCTCTCACTTCTTGTATGTCACAGTTTAACAAGACGTATCGATGAGCGGCATCATACTCGTCGTCAGTCAACCACCGTTTTTTACTAGCCCCAACAGGCCGTAATCACGTACGAAACCCTTACGGGTCAAATGATCTCTTACACTAACCACTTCTTCGTAACGTCTATTGCGACAATTACGACATGGACACTTAATTTTGTTACCGTCCATATACTGAGCTTTGCTCATGGCATACTTAAGAAACACTTCCACGCCTGCCTGAAAATCGTCGCTCATACCTATTCTGCTCGCGTGTTGTCGTTTGTACATCCATGTACGATCAACAAAATAACAATCCATCACAGATTGGATGTAAAAATCTGTATAGTAAGACAAACTAAACAGAATTAGTATATAATTATGTAACTGGTAGATCCGCTGGTATATAGGCAGGATGTACTTAGTATGACCGTATCAGATTAGTATCGGTCTATAGGTTTGGTATAGGCCGTATCAAATTGGTATTGGGCTTAGCGAATTGGTATCGTCCTATCCGATATGTATCGGCCGTATAGCTATGATTCGTTCCGGCCTTATCGATTCAGTATCGGCCATATTCGATAGGTATCGGCCGTATCGGATATGTATCGGCCGTATCAGATTAGCATGGTGGAAGGTTTAGTAACAACTGTACTTAGATTTTTCTCTTCTCGAGCTAGAATACCATTGCAAGAGAGTCACGAGAGAGTAAAAAAAATCTCCTACATATTGATGTTTACGAGAGTGATTGGCAAATTGTAGTAACACACATGCTGTATTTTCCATCAGGGAATGAGAGATTAAAAGCAATAACATATAGACTTGTATTTCGGGAGAAGTACTCGTACAAACTCTTTGTTCACAAAATAAGCTATAGAGAATACAGAACAAAGAGTTTATAGTAGTTCGTCTATAGCTTGTTTTGTGAACAAAGAGTTTATAGGAGTTCGTCTTCTTCCGAAATACAACTCTATATGTTATTGCCTTCAATCTCTCATTCCCTAATAAAAAATGCAGCATGTGTGTTACTGTAATTGGCCAATCACTCTCGTAAACATCCATATGTAGGAGACTTTTTTACCCTCTCGTGACTCTCTTGCAATGGTATTCTAGCTCGATAAGAGAAAAATTTAAGTACAGTTGTTACTAAACCTTCCACCATGCTAATCTGATACGGCCGATACATATCCGATACGGTCGATACCTATCGGATATGGCCAATACCGAATTGATAAGGCCGGTACGAATCCTAGCTATACGACCGATACATATCGGATATGACGATACCAATTCGCTAAGGTTAATACCATCCGATATGACCTATACCAAACCGATATATCGATACTAATATGCTACGATCGATACTAAGTACATACGGATACCGATACTGATACCGATACCGATACCGATAGTTCGATACCGATAGTTCGATGCCGATACCGATAGTGCGATACCGATACCGATAGTCCGATACCGATAGTGCGATACCGATAGTTCGATACCGATACCGATAGTTCGATACCGATACCGATAGTCCGATAGTCCGCTAGCGATACCGATAGTTCGAAATCGATACCGATAGTTCGATACCGATACCACTAAGTCCAAATGATTCCTCTTAAGCGTCGAGCATGTTATATACGGTTCAACTTGACGAGTCAGTAAATATATATATATATATATATATATATATATATATATATATATATATTTTTTTTTTTTTTTTGGGAAGAAAAACCATTCATTAAAAAGACAACGAAACAGACAACAAGACTACGCCCGGGTCCCACCAGAGACTGACCCGGGATCCAAAATACAAACTGAAAATTCAAAAACAAAACCAGCCAAGCGGGAGGAGGCCACGTGGCACGTGTCTCGAGGGGGAGCGGGTCCCAATGGGGCACCGGTCCCGAGTGGGGGGGGGAACCCAAGGGGACTCCTCGGGACAGCCGCGGGACAGCGGGAAAGAGAGGGAGGGGGAGGGACGTCGCCGGTGGCCCCGCCGCGGCGGCAAGGGGGTCGAAGACGGCCACCGGAGTAAAAGGGCCCATCGACGGAGGGGCCAAGGGGGAAGGCGAGGGCGGGGGACTGCGAGCCAGGGGGCCGCGCGCGTTACTGCGGGGGAGGAGACCGCCGCTCGTGAGGGAGAGAGGCGTGCCAGGCGGAGGAGGAGGCGGAGAGGGAAGAGGAGCACCGGTGGAGAGGGCCGGGCGGGGAGGTCCGGGCGGGCGGGGGGGGAGGGGGCAACTCCGGGGGGAGCGCATCCCACTGAACAGCACGAACCGCCGGGGAGGAGAGGGAGGCTGGACCGTCGAGAATAGGAGGGAGCCGCCGGGAGAAAGAGGGAGGAGGAGGGAGCGGGGGGCACCGACGGGGGCCGGCGGGGGCCGCTCAACGGCCAGGAGGGGGGACGCGAGCATGAGCCTAAGCGATCGCCGGAGCCCGGAGGGAGGCTGGAAAGCGGCCAGGGGAGGGAGCGGCGAGGACGGAGAGCCAACCGGCCACGCGAAGGGTGGGGGGAGCGCTCCGCCGGGGGCCGCGGGGCCACGAGCGTCCAGGGGTCCGCCGCCGGCGGAGGCGAGGAGGGTGAGAGGGGCTGGGGGCAGGGGGGACGGGGGCTGGGGGGCCGGAGGTGGCCGCTTGATCGCTGGGCAGGCGGGCGGAAGAAGGGGAAGACCGGAGGGGGGGTTCCCGAGGCGAGGCCAGCAGCTACGGGTACGAGCGCCGGGGGGGCCGCGGGAGGCGGAGGGGGGGGAGGAGAGGGGGGAACGGGGTGGGGGGAAGGGGGGGACCCAAGAGGGAAGGGAGCAGGCTGACGGCGGGGGGGGGGGGGAGGGGGAGGCGCGTGGCGCCGAGGAGGACTCCGGGAACGACGCCGGGGGCGTCTACGGCGTCAGCGCCGGCGGGGCCGAGCGAGGGGGGTGGCGATCCATGGGGCGGGGAACCACGGGGGCCAGGCCATCCACCACGGCCAAGCCGCGAAGGGGCAGGGGGGGCCGCCGGCGGCGCTCCGGAGCACGCCGGGGAAGAGGGAGGAGCTCCTCTGGAGGAGAGCAGGAGCAGGAGCTCTCATCTTATATATATATATCATGGTTTAAAGTATCGGCCGATACCGATCCGATACGGCCGATACCGATACGGTTTGGCATGTTCCGATCCGATACCGACCAATACCAAATATTGACCGATGCCGACATTGGGGTCTTTGTTCCGGTCAATTCAGCAAAGAAAATTAAACAACATAGGAATAGTCCGATACCGATTCCGATACCGATATTGTGAACCTAGGTTGAAAGCATAACAAGGTAGTAAAAGCATGTAAATGAATCCGATACTACCGATAATTATTTGTTTTCCAATACCAAAAAATCCGATACTCCGATCCGAAACTGCCGATACTACCGATATCGCCGATACCAATACTCATAGAAAAAGTCCGATACCAATTCCGATACCGATACTTTGAACCTTATTATATATATATATATATATATATATATATATATATATATATATATATATATATATATATATATATATATATATATCGCCGATACCAATACTTATATATATATATATATATATAAGTATTGGTATCGGCGATATATATATATATATATATATATATATATATATATATATATATATATATATATATATATATATATAAAGCAATAGACTTAATCCTTATATTTCTTAAACTAGGGTTTGTCATATTGCATTTTCTTTTTATATATATATATATATATATATATATATATATATATATATATATATATATATATATATATATAAAGCAATAGACTTTTTCATCCTATTTCTTAAACTAGGATAATTACTACTAATTACACTTACAAACCCTAGCGTACCCCTCCCACCCCTCGCCGCCCCTCCAGCCCCGCGCTGCCCCGTGCGCGCCACGCCCGCCGCCCCCCGCTGCCCCGGAGAGCGCCACGCCCGCGCGCGCCACGTACCCCTCCCACGCCCGCCGCACGCCTCCCCCACCGCCCCCCAGCCCCCGACGCACCCGCCGCCCCCGCACCCCCCACCCCCTGCCGCCCTCCTGCCCCGTGCGTGCCACGCTCGCCGCCCCCCGCTGCCCAGAGCGCGCCATGCCCGTGCGCGCCACGTATCCCTCCCACGCCCGCCGCCCGCCTCCCCCGTCGCCCCCCCAGCCCCCGACGCACCTGCCGCCCCCAGCCCCCGACGCACCCGCCACCCCCGCTGTCTCCGCCGCCCCCGACGCCCCCGGCCCGCTGCACCCACGACCACCACGAGAGAGAGAAAGAGAGAGAGAGAGAGGGGATTAACCTTGGTTGAGAGAGAGGAGCGGTCGTCGATCACTGCCGAGGGAGAGAGAGAGGAGGGGGAGGTCGCCGACCGCCGCGGGAGAGAGAGAGAGAGAGGAGAGAGAGTGAAATTTGGGAGGAATAAAAAGTTCTCTCCGTCGTTTTAATTTAAGTCTGGAACGTATATTTAGCGACGGACTAGCGTCAGATTTAATCCGTCGCTACTCCGTCGCTCTATTTGATACTTCCGAAGGACTATTCGTCGCTACGTAGTCGAAGAATTGTCCCGCCACTTCTCCCAACAATTCCTGCCAAATAATTGACTGCATAGCGACAGCTGTATATCCGTCGCTATATCTCCGACGCCCTAGCGACGGATGAGCGACCTTTTCTCCCCCTTAAAATAAAATAAAAAATGTATCGGCATGTCGTCGGTACTCCGTCGGCTATTTGTCGCAAATCCGTCGCTAACGCCGACGGAAATTATCTGTCGCTAATATTCCGTCGCTAATTGAATGTATTTTGGTAGTGTACTGTCACGACCCGCACCCAGTGTAAGGGAATGAGAAGTGGGTACATCCATCCTACACCGAAGTGTCGACGGTAGAACGATATCCAAGGTCACAACATCTAGCAATAACCAAACCTATACAATAATATACACTCCAAAAAAGAGGACAATATAAAGGTACAACTCAATCACAGCATCTACGGTGGAATAAAGAGAATAGATAGAAATATAAGATAGAAGATTAATCTCCAACCAACTACAAATGAGAGTAATATCTGAATATACAACATCTATCAATATCCGGAACTGAAAGTACATAAGTAAGACAACAAGGAGAAACTAGTCTAGAAATCTAATCTAGACAATAGGCAAGTCCTCAGCAACTGTAGGATCCTCTTGAGGGTCCAAGTCACCGGTGTCATCTAAGCCTGTGCCATAATACGTAGGACAGAACTCCTCCTCATCACTTGTAATATTTTCAACAATCCAATCAGGACGGGAACGAGCACAATACATCTCACGCAGTTCATATCTTGACAGAAAATATAAAGCATGTGATTGGCTAAGATACATGAAACGCTGTAAGAATAAGCATGAAAAGAAGAGAAAACTGATAAACAAAGCTATCTATATATGATAATAGAGAACTGTAAGTGACTACGTGATTTATAGTACAAGATAGACATATGAACGACTTGATTTGCACATGATTACACTACTTTGGAATTGTTTACATGACTATTTCTACTCCCCCATGCCCTAATCAATACACAAGGATCTAGACAGGTTACGTTATTGTACATAATAGTTTATACATGAAGCTTATGAGAGTACATGAGAGCACATGAGTATACATGAATAATAAGAGTCCACAAAATACGTGGTGTTCGTGAAAAGTACATGACACGATGTATTTGATGCACCTAAGGGGGATAACATCTCAAAGATCCATATAGTACTAATCCGTGATAATGTCGTATCAGCATCAAGTAAATTAAACTATGATAAGAATATAATTCCTAACATGTGTGAAATGGTCAGAGAATGTACTCGCCTGATATCCTGGCTGTTTGATAAGAATATGAGTCTGAGCTGGAGTATCTGTGTCATATTTTAGAGCAACACAGGTCACAACATGTCTAACATGAAATAAGAATAGTCTATAATGTATTCTAAATGATTCTAGGTCCTTCTAGGTCAAAGTTAACCTTGGTCAACTCTAGTCAAACCTGGTCAACCATAAGTCAACTAGTCTATCTACCAAATTTTAGGTCAAACACAACTTATCTAGTCATTTTAAACTCATTTAAGATGATTTGGATCAAGTTTGACTTTAAGTTGACTTTTATCAACTTGGTCGACTTGATAGTCAACTAGGCCAACATAGGCTCAACTAGGCTAAAGTCAACTAATGGTCAACTCTAGGTCCTTATCACATGATACCAAGCCTAATAACATTACAATCACAACTAACAATATACTCAAAATAGATAGGCAAGTGTACATATAGGATACCTATATATCACTATACTAACCATATCACATGCCTATTTACAACAGACCAAGGTAAAACATACCATAAACATATGAACATATATAGGTAATGAAAAGGAAATGAAGGAAAAATTGATAAGGTTGATACTAACTTGAAAACCCAAACTGCCAACACAAGTTTTGAGAATGCAAATAAATTAAAACTGGAAATGAAATAAGAAACTGAATTAAATGAGAAGTCTATGGTAAAACCAAATGAAAATGAACAACAAAATCTGAGATTAACATCTCTCAAACATTCAAAAACCTTTCGAACTTACTGTTCAGCCACATCAAAATTTATATATACGCTCAACCCGATTTCAATTGCAAAATAGTAATCCCTCATATATACACATCAAAATTTATATCTAAACTTCAATATCTTGCAAAACAGTGATCCCTCATCAATAAAAACTTAAAATCTAAATAAAAAACTGTCAAACAAAACTGAGAATGAACCTAACTCAGTTTTATACATGTGTATCGATAAACTGAGAATAAAATCAAACTGAGAATCAAAACCAAATGTGTAAACATGCATATCAGATATATAAATATATACACATTAACATTACAGATTAATAATTAATTAACAATTTAAGGTGATGTTAAAACTCTGAAATTCCTAAGAAAACTGAACATGTATCAGTGATATGGGTAATCCCCAAATTCGAAACTCAAAAATCCATTATTAATCCAAATTAGGGTGATCAAAGTGTTCTTCATATGTGTGTGTGTCAGGAGGAACTGTTCGTGTCCAAGCAAGTGGACATGAAGGTGTCCAAACTCTCAAAACACAAAATCAGTGTACACAATATCAGTCTCCTCGTGTAGCCGTGTCTCGTCCTCGTGGACACGACACAGGTCACGTGGAGCCACGTGCTCATGCCCACACCAAGCCCAGGTGTAGGGCTACACATTCGAGTCCCTGACATATCACTACGATGTGTCTAGATGGGACACGAAGGTCGTATCAGTGTCGACTTTCATGCTCGTGTACGACAGGCTCAGATCCGTGCGGCTCGATTTACGAGTCCGACATGAAACGAGATGACATGGCACTTGGGGGCTGACATGTTAGTCATGTCCCTGTCACGACCCGTACCCTGTGTAAGGGCACAGTACGTAACAGCGCCCAGCCTACGTCGCAGAATCGACGGTAGAACGCTGTACAAGATTATTATCTAAACAATAACTCACACAATTGTATAATATACTTGTCAAAACTCAACTCCGAACGGAGGACAAGTATAAGATATGATAATACTCAATCACAGTCTAAGCATGATAAGATAACACAGAATTACAAAGCTATACTAACTCCAAACTCCAACAACTGATATAAACTACTAAAATAATAAATATCAAACAATCTCAAAACAATGTCGAGATCTCAACCCATTACAACACAAGTTCAAATGAAAGTCTAAAGCAAGTCTACTAAGCTAATCTCCCGATGACTCCTGAGTGTCGGGGCCAAAGGTAGCTATACCGTCTCCGGATCCCAAGCAAGTAGGGCAAGTATCCTCAGGGCAATCTATAATATTTTTAACAGGTCCAGTCAGGACAGGAACGAGCACAAAATCATCTAGAAATCCTAAGTAAATGATAAAGACTGTAAAGCAGTTATAGACAGTTATATTGATGAACAAGCAGTTTAGACAGTTAAAGAAAATAGAATGACAGTTAGAACAAGGTAAGTAAAACTAAGAAAAATAGAAGATCATGGCAATGAAGATTGTAATGTAAAACTAGCTAAACTAGAGTAATGATGATATAAGTCCAGACAGTATGATATAGTCAAGTGTAATCCCAAGGTGAGTCCAGCGCCAGATGAATCCAGACGAGTCCAGTATATGATCAACGAATCCAGGATAAGTCCAGACAGTAAATCCAGTGTGAGTCCTAATCATGACACTAACCAATGTGTTTTAAACTATCGAGATCGACATGTAAACGACTATAGGTAATCAGGCACATCGTACTGTAGAAGCATGAAAAATATCAGAATGATGATCTATGCGGCTCAGAACAGGAGAACCCCATACGGCTCATATAGGAGCAGTCCCATGGGGTTCAGAGAGACTCTTAGTCTCATACGGCTCGGGACAGGAGAGTCAATGCGGCTTACATAGGGACAGTCCTGCGGTTCAAAGAGTCCCCCAGCCGCATGCGGTTCAGAAGTCCATGCGGCTCACATTCGACCAACAGAGATATGCGGCTCAATCAACGCCACGTGTCCCCATGGGACCCCTTCACACAGCTGGCCATTGAGCTAATGGCCCTATTTAATGCTCTGCCATGATTTGACAGCTGACGGCTCTGACATGAAGTGTCATAATGGCCCTGTCATAATGACAGACTCTTTGGGAGTAGGAGAAAATCTCTGACACGATTCGAGATTGACACGTGGCTACCCCCATGTGGCTCCAGTGAAGAACAGCTTCATGCGGCTGGCAAGAACCGTCTTCCTGCGGCTCACCCAGAAGCCATTCTATGCGGCTCGCGAGTACTATACTTATGCGGCTCACCGAGAAACCATCCCATGCGGATCGTAAATACTATACCTATGCGGCTCACTGAGACGCTGTCTCATGCGGTTCATGGATATCATACGGCTCTGGCAGAGTCCATCATTAAAACATGTGACAGAGATTCAATTGCCCCCACGACTTGACAGCTGGTAGCAAGGATGATTATCAGATGCAAATCAATTAGAGATTTACTAGATCCCAATGACCATATTTAACGTTATCCTCATAATTAATGAGATCAGGTCATATCATTCATGATCAAGCCAATAGGAACGTGGTGAGAAATCCAAGATTCAAAGCAATCAGCATTAATCATTCACAGGATTCAATAATATCCCCATTTATGGCCCAGATCCTTCACGCCCTAAACAAAGGGTCCAGATTGGTTATACATCAGGCCGCCGCCACTTTGAGAATGGGTAATCATCCAAACCCTAATGATGCTCCCCACTATTATAAATAGCAGGGTGCCATTCCCTTGCAAAAATATACAAGGAGAGAGATACGCTATCAGAGAGAAAAATACACAGAGAGAGAGAGAGAGAAGCCAGAAGAGTAATACGAGGAGTGCAAGAAGAGCATTTCTTCGTCAACGCCAACCATCTCGTCACAGGAGCCAAGGCTGCATACCGATCGTCCAAGGAGTAAGGCAGGGCTGCCGTCGCCTTTCCGAGCCTCTATCGTCACCCCCCAGAATCTAAAATAAATAATTGTACTTAGACTGCTGTACCTAGGTTTTTGTCCCTAGGCTTTCTTTGTACAAGCGAGTTTGTAACGTGAAGTAAAAGTCCGGTCCTCCGATAATTGTTCTGTTCTTTTATATTTCATGGCAAACACGATGGCGACTCTGTTGGGGACAAACTTCTCCACGACTGAGGAGTTGGTGATGCAGTCGGATGCAGCCAAGCTTGGCTCCACGCAACAGAAGATGGTCGCCCGGTTCGACCAACAGGCGTTCGAAGAAATGCTCTCCGACAAGAGCGCTGGCCCGGTCCAGAAGCGAGCCCGCACAAAGAAGGCCCGTAAGGAGTGGAGGCCCCGATCCTTCGTTCCTACTGAAGCTCTTGCA
The DNA here is from genome assembly GCA_029216955.1 of Iris pallida. NCBI lineage: Eukaryota > Viridiplantae > Streptophyta > Magnoliopsida > Asparagales > Iridaceae > Iris > Iris pallida. The sequence continues at coordinate 38,407 of JANAVB010009597.1, forward strand.
AAAATATCCTCTGTTACCCAAGATGGCGAAAAAGACTCTCCTGCGGCCCCACTTCAGACCATAGACAACTCTGCTGTCCCCAAGTCCGGCAGAAGAAAATACTATGATGCTGGACTTACAGGGGCAAAGAGGAACTCTATGAGATCCGAGCCGCATAAGGGTATTAGCCGCAGAGAGAAAGCTCATGCGGCTACATCCACCAGCCACATGGAGAAAACTCATGCGGCCACATCTGTCAGTCGCATAGCTTATGCGGCTACAGTTGCCAACCACATGGATGAAACTCATGCGGCTAAGAAAGTCAATCGCTTGTAAAAGATCCATGCGGCCACAATGGCCAACCGCATGCGGCCAGCCTGCACGGTCGTGACTCCTAGCCGCATAAAAACAACTCATCCAACGGCAGAAGACAACCGTATGCAGACAGCCTGCACGGTACCCAATTCTAGCCGCATAGCGTCCGTTCCACACTTCTCTCAATCAGTCTTCGACCGTCTCTCATACGGTCCTGACCCTGATGGTTCTCTGGATGATAAGCCAGACTCTGGGGTATTCAACTTGGACTCCTCCTATTACGCACCCGCAAGTGCTAAAAGGAGGAAGTCTAGGGCAGTGCGGGCTCACCAAGTCCAGTCAACTGTCCCAACCTCTAACTATCAGGGCGTCCCATTTATTATCACACGGGCCTCTGATGAAAAGTTGTATAGAACCGCTCGAGTCCAGCCTCCGGCGGCAAAAGGACAAAGTGGTTCCTCTGACCTGCGTGAGGTGATCCTCCACAAGCGCAAGGAAAGAGAAGGAGCCGCGACGTGCAAAGAGTCCTCGCTTGGACATCACTGTACCCAAATCATCGTCAACTGCTATTGCAACAATACGGCAGCGATGGGAGATCGGCCGTCAGTCTTCCAAAGACTACAGCATCCGAGCTCAGAGGACGAAGCACTTCCTATTGTCTCCTGCAATTCCACTCAGAAAATCCCCGCTGAGGGGAGAGGAAAGAAGACAAGCATCTCCAGCCCCAAGATATCAACCATTGTCGCTAGGAAACCATCGTCTAAACGGCTGTCCTCCACCGGAATATTCCAACACACCCGTTCAAAGACAAAATCTGCTGCAATGGGAAATTCATCACCCACATCGCTGGGGGTCGTGGGAACTGGGAGTAGCACTCCTCCGAACATACACAACAATCCGATGTTTCAAGGAGCCGAACCCGGGGAAACAACTCTCCCATCAGGTACAACAAACGCTGATGTCCCCGAGGACATCCATGGCTCTCAAGACGAAGCGAGCTCCGAGGCTGGGGATACCGTTCCCTCCGAGTCCGAGCCCGAAGAGAACATTCCCACCTACCCCGATGACTTCTCGGTGCATAGGTACGACTCGGAGGACACATCCTCCACCGTTCCTTCCATCACTCCTCATGTAAGGACGGTGTTCATGACGGACAGCAACCAAGGTGGTTCCAGCGATCGCTAACGCATCGACACTTTGGAGGCTATACAGCAGGCCATGGTCAAGTCTGTAGATAAAATCAAAGCCGCTCTTCCAACTCTGCAGGAAGGAGCGCCTGGCCAAACGAGTACGGGTCCCGCGGTCAATGTGGACTCGAACTCAGCAGCACCAAACTCGGGCAATAATCCCCCCGAAATAACAGCCCCTACCGCGACAGATGAGGCCCGAGAAGTAAGAAGAGAGGTCCAGGAGCTCCGAGCCATGTTCCATGCCCGAGAAAATGCTCAAGACCTCAGAATGCGGCAACCATACCCTGTCGAATGGAGGGATGTTCCATTCCCACCAAAATATAAGCCGTTCAATATCAACCCGTATGATGGCAAGACCTCAGCAAGTCAGTACATCACTTACTTCGAGGTCACCACCGACCATCTGCCCCATGATGATGCTATCCTCACGCGATTATTTATTGGGGCATTGGAAGGAGTCGCTTTCGATTGGTATCGCAATCTGCCGGACAACTGCATCCACTCCTTCGCCGGCTTCAAGCGCCTGTTCTTGGAGAGATTCTACGAAGTAGGACAGGACGTCACCATGTCCACTCTTATGGACGTCGTCCAAGGGGAGAAGGAGTTGACAATGAACTACATCGAGCGGTTCCGCCAAACCGCCATGAAGCTGCCCTCCGGAAATCCAGATTCCTCTTTAATTAAAATTTTCCAAAAGAGACTGCTCCCAACAATCAGCCTCTGGATGGGCAAAAGTCAATTCAAAGATTGGAAGACATTCAACATCAGCGCCACAAGCGCCGAGGAACGACTGAAAAAGGCTCGCCAACTGGGATTGCACATCTCGGAAGGAGAAAACAAGGGCAAGCGTCCCAACAACGATAACGGGGGTAGCCCCTCCAACAATCGGGACAACAAGGGAAAGCAGGCTATGGTGGCCGATACAGCACAAAAACCTGAGCCGAAGCCAGTAGACAAACAATGGCCGCAAATCGATTACTCCTTCGAAGACGATTACGTCAAGCCCATCTTGGACATGCTCATACAAGGGGACAGGATTCATCTTCCTCCACCAAGGCGGGAACTACGGCCGGCAGAAATAGAGAATCCAAAGTACTGCCATTATCATTGCTTTGTCCATCATGCTACACACGATTGTTACCAGCTGAAACGGTACATCCAGAACCTCATCGATTCAAACGCTCTGGCCATCGATTTCGAAGAGGTAACCGTGGAGGCCAATATGGTGTCCGTACAATTCGGCAGCTTCCCTCCGACGGAGACTCAAGACGGGGTGGTCCCCGTCCCTCTAGCGACAATGGAGATTACCAATCTTCCACCTCCCCGAGATCAGGCTGCCGGTCTAGTACCCCTCACCACATCACGAGGGGCGGTCATGTGGATCCATCCAGACTTAGTATCAGAAGTGACTCGACCCACACCATCTTCTACCGATAAAAAGAAAAGTAGAAAAGTCAGGACCTGCCACACAATCTCGACAGATAACGAGGAAGCTACAGCCGTCGTCATGCGGTCCGAAGCGCAATCCCAACCTGTGGTTGACAATCCAGCTGAAAATCATCAACCCACTACAACTGATGCTCCGGGACCGGCTCAGCCTTCGACGACCGACAAGCCTAGGCCAAAGGAGACTCGCTTCGACAAATCTCTTCGAAAAGAAGAAGCCCAAGGGCTAGAGAGGCCCTACAACTTTGACATCTTAGCACAATTGGCTAACACACCGGCCAAGTTGTCACTGTACGAACTCCTAAGGCTCTCCAAGGACGTTCGTATTGCATTAAGCGAAGCACTCCAGAATACCGATGTCTATCTGGCTCAATCCAACCTCACCAGGCAGGTCCACACCCCTTACTGCCACTCTACGGAAGGACGCGATCAGCCTCTCGGCGCAGGAGGAGCAGATGATAATCAGGCTGCCAAGGTCCGGCCAAATGCCGAGACCCACAACGGGGCCACTGACAATCAGACTGACGAGAGTCGGTCAACCCCAAACAGAGAAGCTCAATCCCTCCGATAGGCCACTGACGATACGCCTTCCCAAGAAGGGTCGTCACCCCGATGCAAGGTCTGACACTTCTAGCGAACCAGCCACTCCTCGCTCCACATCAAGTGCCAAACTGGGGGTCGCTAGTCTGCCAACAACTCCACGCTCTGCTCCATCGACTGAACCACTGACAATCAAGCTTCCCAGGACATCCTCTTAGTCTTCATTCACACAGGGGGTAGCCGAAGAGGAACCAGAGTTAGCCAAGTATGTGGCTACCCACACTGATGTTCCCTCCGTTGATGATGTAATCCCCCTAGAAAAGATACCTTACTTCATCAATAAAGGGTTATCTTTGAACTACACCGAGCTCAATAAGCTATGTACAATGTATGCTATGGAACACGGTATAGGCACTCACCTACACACACAAGTGACAAATGTGTATACCGCAATCCAGCTTACTCCAGTAGAAGACGCTTACCGAATAATCGAGGGAGGGGATCATCCGATCATCTTCGGCCGGACGAACAACCCGTATCCCCTCACCATAGAGGAAGCCGACCTCGGGACAGATGCCGGGAGACTGCCTCTGTATCTGTATAGCCCACAATCCAAATATCTCATACAGAAATAGGGGTATGATATGGAGACGACGCCGGGTTTGAACTACGGCACTGGGCGACGATTACCTTTGAAGCCGCCAGTCCCGGCGGGCAAACCACGGGATTACTATAACAAAACTCGATGCGGGCTAGGGTATGTAACGCCCACTACGACCCCTGAGAGTTCAGATGAAGAATGCGACTGGCAGTCACATTCAACCGGGTCACCAACTTCTGACTCAGATACCAGCATCGGAGACATGTTTAGACAAGTCTTGTCAGTCAACATGGCATTCGCCGACGCCTACGAGGAAGACGAAGACATCCCCGAGATCCTCGAGCTAGAGCCATGGGCCCAGCAATTGGATGCACAATGGGAAAAGCGGTTCGAACTGAGAGAACCTCCTACTGAAGATGAGGTTATACAAGTTGACCTCGACAGCGAATCTTCTCCAAAACCGATTTTCGTCAGTAAAAGCCTAACAGACGAAGAACGGGAGTCGCTGCTAGAACTTGTCAGAGAATATATTAATGTATTCACTTGGAGCTATGAAGACATGCCAGGGTTAAATCCCGACATTGCTCTTCACAAACTCAACATTCGGCCAGATACAAAGCCAGTCAAGCAGCAACAACGACGCTTCCGCCCAGGCATCATGGACGCAATCGAAGCCGATGTCAACAAACTGATAGCCAGCAGCTTCATTCGTGAGGAGCAACATCCCGATTGGGTCGCCAATATAGTACCCGTCCTCAAGAAGAATGGGAAGATTCGAATCTGTATCGACTTCCGCAATCTGAACGAGACATGCCCCAAAGATGAATTCCCCCTTCCTAACACAGACATCATGATCGACAATACCTGCGGCTTCGAACGTATGTCATTCATGGACGGCTTCTCGGGGTACAACCAAATCAAGATGACTCCTGACGACGAAAAGCATACATCGTTCCGAACTCCGATTGGCACATACTGTTACATAGTTATGCCTTTCGGCTTAAAGAATGCTGGCACCACATATCAAAGAGCCATGAGCATTATCTTCAGAGACCACTTACGCAAGACAGTGGAGTGCTATGTTGACGACATAGCCGTTAAGAGTCGCTGCAAGGGAGACCATCTGCAGGACCTAAGGATGGTATTCGACCTAATACGAGCGCACAATTTAAAAATGAACCTTACGAAATCCTTTCTAGGCGTATCCAGCGGAAAGTTCTTGGGCTTCATCATCACGGCATAAGGTATCCATGTAGACCCTGAGAAGACGAAAGCAATCATGGAGATGGGTCCCCCGAGAAATCTTCGCGAACTCAGAGGCCTCCAAGGGAGGCTAGCTTACATCAGGAGGTTCATTTCCAACCTCTCCGGGCGATGCCGACCATTCACGCACCTCATGAAGAAAGGAGTCTCATTCGTATTGGACGAGGAATGCCAGCGTACTTTCGACAGCATCAAAGAATATTTATCAAATCCTCCAGTCTTGGTAGCCCCGATTCCTGGAAAACCATTCCTGCTCTATGTACGAGCAATGGAACACTCCCTCGGGGCCCTGCTGGCACAAAACAACGACGCAGGCCATGAGCAGGCCATATATTACCTCAGCCGAATGATGATTGGGCCAGAGCACCGATACACCGCTGTGGAGAAGGAATGCCTCGCCCTGGTGTTCGCCATTCAGAAAATGCGACACTACATCACCGGATAAACGATACATGTGATCTCACGAGTCAACCCTTTCAGGGTCCTCATGACTAAACCTGGGGCACTCAGCTCTCGACTCGCTACATGGGCAACATTGCTGTCCCCTTATCATATGATCTTCGTCCCACAAAAGGCAGTCAAAGGTCAAGCCCTGGCGGACTTCTTGGCAGCCCACCCAGGCTCGGAGTCCTCCAGAATATATGAAGAGATCCCAGATGAGGTCGCCGACTCGCATGCAACCTCTCACGAGGCTATATGGCGAATGTTCTTCAACGGTGCTTCGAGGACCGGACCTAAGGGCAATATAGTCGTCGGAGTTGGAGTAGTGCTGATCTCCCCTTCCGGATTGGTGATTAACTACACTTATTCCCTCACAGAGCCCTGCTCTAACAATGTAGCCGAGTACAACGCTCTAGTCATTGGGCTCCAACTCGCAAGAGAGCTGGGGGTAGAATACCTTGAAGCATACGGTGATTCCCAACTAATCGTCAATCAGATCCGGGGCTCATACGAAGTACGCCACGAAGACATGATCCCTTATCACCAAATAGCGATTGACATCATCTCGTCATTCGAGGGGTTCTTCATCGAACATGTCCCCAAACTCCAAAATATCGAAGCTGATGCCTTAGCTGGTCTTGCCGCTTCCCTAGCAGTTCCGAATTATGATCGCCAATCAGTGGATGTGATAGGCCACGAACTGGTCTGTCCCAAGAACAATATGCAATTCGTGGCGAGTTATTCTGTCCAGACGATCGATGATGCTCCAGACTGGAGACAACCACTCATCGACTTCGTCGTCTACGACATCCTGCCCGAGAGTCCAAAGGAAGCCACTTCCATCAGACGGCGTTCTCTCAGATTCTTCTACGATACAGAGACAAAAATATTGTATCGCCGCTCCTACGACGGATTACTGCTTCGGTGTCTGTCAAATGCAGAAGCCAAAGAAGCCGTACGAGAAGCTCACGACAGTGTCTGCGGGGCCCACCAGCCCGGTCCTAAATTGCAAGACCACCATCGACGAATGGGCTACTATTGGTCCACGATGGTGGTAGATGCGATAGATTATGCTAGAAAATGCAAAGCCTGCCAAGTCCACGCGGACTTCATTCACCAACCATCCGAGTTTCTACATCCGACAGTGGCGTCCTGGCCATTCGAAGCATGGGGAATAGATATCATTGGTCCAATCACCCAACCTTCCTCCCGAGGACATCGCTTCATACTTGCGATCACTGATTATTTCTCCAAATGGGCGGAAGCTGTCCCACTCGCAGAAGTCAAGACTTCAAACGTGATCAGCTTCCTTAAGCATCACGTCATCTACCGCTTTGGACTGCCCCGAAGGATCATCCATGATAATGGTCCGCAGTTTGCAAGCTACGCATTCTATCAGTTTTGCGATAAGCACCGTATTCAGAATGTCGCTTCGACACCATACAACCCGGCAGCAAACGGGTTGGCAGAGGCATTCAACAAAATAATTATTAAACTCCTCAAGAAGTTTGTCTCCTCCAACAAATACGACTGGAACGAGAAGCTCGGTGAATGCTTATGGGCTTATCGTACCACAGTTCGAACGGCCACCGGGAATACACCATTCTCCATGGTGTACGGGAGTGAGGCAGTCCTCCCATTGGAGACTCAGATCCCCTCACTACGTGTCGCCCTCATACATCAATTGACGACAGATGAAAACCACCATCGCCGGCTACAGGAATTGGAGGCACTAGATAAAAAGTGCCTCTTGGCTCAGCAACGAATTGAACTATACCAAGCACGCATCTCTGGAGCCTTCAACAAGAAGGTCAAAATCAGAACATTCCAGGTGGGCGATCTCGTTCTGGTAGTCCGGAGGTCGATGGTCATAACTCACAAGACCGCCGACAAATTCCAGCCAAAGTGGGAAGGCCCATTTATCATTGAGACAGTATTCTCCAACGGTGCTTACCGCCTCGCAAAACAAAACGGAGACTTGCTTATGTTGCCCGTCAACGGCAAGTTCCTGAAGGAATATTATGTCTAAACGACATTCTCTCCAAGATCTTCGAGTCATGTACCCGCTGGTACCGCTGAACTCACATCCACAATATTTTAGATTATCGAGTCATGTACCCGCTGGTACCGCTGAACTCACATCCACAACATTTCAGATTATCGAGTCATGTACCCGCTGGTACCGCTGAACTCACATCCACAACATTTCAGATTATCGAGTCATGTACCCGCTGGTACCGCTGAACTCACATCCACAACATTTCAGATTATCGAGTCATGTACCCGCTGGTACCGCTGAACTCACATCCACAACATTTCAGATTATCGAGTCACGTACCCGCTGGTGCCGCTGAACTCACCTCCACATTCCCTTCAGATTATCGAGTTATGTACCCGCTGGTGTCGCTGAACTCACACTTTCTCAATATTCTAAATTACCGAGTTATGTATCCGCTGGTACCTCTGAACTCATATTCTGGTCACTCTTTCAGATAGTAAGTCACGTATGATTATACCTCTGAACTTCCTTCCTGGAAGAGACCCCCCCTCATGATCCACCACCCGCACTCCCCGTGCACAAAAAGGGTAGTCGATCCACAAATTTTTGAAACGGCCATGTCCTCATTACCTCTGAGTCGTTTTTACTTCCACCAAAAACAAACTGCCCCCTCGCATAGAACTTCCACGTTCTCCGATCTCTGAGTCGTTCTATGTACCTCCTCTTCATTGAGCCCACTTCTGCCATGTCCTTATTACCTCTGAGTGGGAAGGCTCCGTCGAAGAAACCTTCATGCTTGCCATGTCCACATAACCTCTGAGCAAGTATGTCGGTCCCCTGTCAACCTATTATCTGTACCCACAACCGGAGTACGACAAGGATAATAGGTCCACAAATGTCCTCTGTTGACCACAAATGTCCTCTGTTGACCACAAATGTCCTCTGCTAACCACAAATGTCCGCTGTTGACCACGAATGTCTTCCATGAAGTCTCCCCTGCCATGTCCTCATTACCTCTAAGCAGGAAGATTCTACGGTAAAACCCTCATACTTGCCATGTCCTCAAACCTCTGAGCAAATATGTTGGTTTTCTTTCATCCCATTATCCGTATCCTGAACCAGGGTACGCCAAGGATAATAGGTCCACAAATATCCCTTGCTAAGCTTCTTAGCATAAATCCACCATCTCACCATGCCCCGGGAGCCCAGCTGCTTTACGGCATTTCTTTTCCCAATACCGAAAGCACTCCTGACCACTTTGCTATGGCCGTTCCGGATATCCTGACCAAACTTGTTATCCGTACCTAAAACCAAGGTACGCCTAGGATAACAGGTCCATAAATAATCTCCCAGCAAGTCCAATTCCACAAACGCCACAAGTACAAGAAAGAGAAGATGAGTTGAAACATGTTCATTTATTCAAAGTGCTACATCATTTGGGATCACATCCCTTACAAAAAAAAAGAAAAAAAAAGAAGAAGCAAAATAAAACAGAAAGCTGATCACTGCTCTGGGGCACATAGCGCCCTGAGACGGTCCGTCAGCAAGGCAACTGACCGCTCAAACCTCTGGGTAGCTCGACGCTCCGCCTCTTGGGTCAGTACCGCCTCGTCCTCCAGTTGAGCATGGGCTTGCCAGTTATCCTCGAATCTTTTAAAGGCCCGCTCCAGGTTAACAGAAGATCGGGAAACCTTCTCGGCCTCCCGAACGATTGATTCCTGTTCCGTCTGAGCAGCCTTCAGCTCTGACTCTAAGAAGGCCAACTCCTTCTGGAGTGCGAGAATCCGCTCCTTCGTGTCAGCAATTCCACGAGAAGCAGACTCTTCCTGAGCACGACAAGCCTGACTCCGACGACCCAGCCTGTCATACGAAGCGGAGAACTTGTCAAGGTCTCCCTGCACAACTAGCCCGGCAGTATCTCGAGCAAGCTTGATCCTATCCCGAGCAGCAATGAGGAAGCCCCGCTCCCGTTCAACCGCAGTTGGCAAACCCGCCTGCCGTATCGCCAGCAATTGGGTCACAAGCTGATCAGCCTCTGCCAACTTAGGCTCCAGGAGTGCAACCAACCCCACCCCGCCAGGAAGGGTCTTCAAAGTTGCAACCTGACCCCGAGCGCACCGGAGAGATAGAGAGAAAGGGGTCCCCCGTTCTATAGCAGCGTCTATGCCCGTTTTTAAGTGGCGATAGAAGCTGTCGACCACATCCTACGTCACCTTGTCCAGAGCCTCCGAGGAAGCCGGTGTCAATGGGAGTGTGGCTGGCAACGCTGAAGAAGACGCAACAGAATCTGCCGCTCCTGCCACAAGAGAAACAAACTCCGTACGAAAGGACGCATGAACAGCGGCCAACTCCTCTTCAGCGGCCCGCAGAACTTGAATGCTCGGCAGGGTCGAGAGGTCAATCTCCGGAGCCGTATGATCAGCAGAGAACGAGGTAGAAATCATCGCCAGCTCCATTCCCATCTGCCCGGGGTTGGCGGGAGGCCCCTCGACATGAGACAGCGAAGGAGAGGAAACACTCCTTTCTCCCAGATCACGGCAGGCAGAGTCTTCCCCAAGAACATCCGCGGTGGGAAGTAAAGGGTCAGGACCTGCAGGGCCAAGGCAACAATGAATCGATTTGACCCGAAGGATATGTTGATAGAGCAAATAAGCCCCCTCACTAGTCAATAGTTGGCTTATCTTACCAGTGGAGGAGTGTGGAGGCTGAGGTTCGCCTACAGCCACCGCAGCCTCTTCACCAACAGCCTCCGAGTCAGGTATAATAGACTCCTCCGCCCTTGCATCCTCGGGAGGGGATGTACCGAGATCGGCGTCGCCTTGCTGAAGTTTACCGATCTCGGAGACGGGCCCAAGGAAACCTTCGCCACCCCGGGCCGAGGCCTCAGCAACCTGGAAGCTTCCAGCCGTCGCTGAGAGAGCCCCCGCAGAAAGGACCGCGGCACACAAGTTGCTAATCAAAGCAACAAGGGCCGGATCAACTCCAGGGGCAGTAGACGGTTCAGGAGAGGCCGGTTCATCAGACGCCTACAAAGAAAAGTGATTAAGTCATATCTCCGAGAGAAAAGAAAACTACAACAAAGAGATGGCTCCGACTTGGTCTTACCTCCGGAACAACGTCTGTACCTTCACCCCTCTTGGTAATAAGTAATCCACGAGACCTAACGACAGCTCTCTTCACGGAAAAGATCGCTCTGCTGTCAGAAGACTCGCGTCTGACTAGTTTACGGGAGGGACCAGACACAGCTGGAGGATTTTCTTCCCTCACTACTTCCTCTTGTGTAGTAAGCAACGGATCTTTCGCCAGTTCATCGGGTGTGGGAAGCAGTTGATCTGTTACTTCTTTACCCCCACCAGAAAAGGAGTCTTCGCTATCTAGTTGCTTTTTAGCCTTAGCCCTCTTGGGCTTCTCCTCTAAACCGGTACCCACGATGAAACTGGTACTCGGATCAAAATTAACAGGAGGCTTGTTCGCAATAACATGATACAAAGCAGCCACGTACAAAATTTCCCTCGGCGCCTTAGCATCAGGGACCGAGAAGCTGGCCCGAGTATGATAAGCATCATAATAATTCTACGCCCGGACACCATCAAGAACACTACCTTCAAAGCCCAAACAAGGGTTGGGACAATCAAGGAATAACTGGCTATAACCGAATTGGCGGGAAAACCTACTAGGTAGGTAAGGCTCCAGGTACACATTATCGTGGTTGCGATAAACCAGATGCGCGGGGCGGATGTTGCGCAACCAGGTGAGCATATTCGGAGACAGAAAGTGAGAAGGTCCGGTACCATCAAGGTATACCTTCCTCACTTCCTCATCAGAAAAATGAGGAACAGACACAAAAAAGTCACACCCATCCACCCTCGCCAGCGCCCTCCGACAAGCTGGCATAGTGTTGTATTCCCAAGACCAGCGATGGCATTTGAAAAGGAAAGCGTCTTCATCTGTAGCATCTTCCGCTATTCCAGGTCCCATCAAAGACTTGTAGTGCATCGCCAACCACCCCATCAAATAGTGGAAAGGCAGTTCTACGCGCTCAAAATCCCGCGTCTTCTTGCACGCAATAACCTTGGACGAGAATGTTCGAAGACCATGGTGTATGCTACACACCATAGCAGGAAGAAGGGCCAGTCTAACTCCAAATACCAGTTTAACGACAGGGAGAATGAAGTGGCGACCGATCCTCTCGATAGAACCTGCTCCCCCCGAGACTACGCAGTTCTGTAGCCATATCATTAAAAATCTAGCCAGAAGCGCCTTCTCTGACATCGGCCTGGTGCCATAGTAAAAATAGCTGAGAGAGTCAGATTGACTCCCGAATATGTCGCTCTTGGACCGCGACTTCTTGACGCCCGACATCAGGTCCTTTATCTCTCCCTGGGTTCGAAGGGTTCGAGGAGTAACCCCGCCAGAAGGATCAACTTTAAAAAGATAATTAACCCAGGATGTGGTGTGGGGAGCGGTCCCTTCTGAGCTATCCACCATTTTTATAGCCATCTGATGACAAGCACTATGGTGGCACAACAACTCCTGATACACCGCAACAAAACCTGGGAATCGCCGGTTCAAGTCCTCGAACTCCTCATTTGACGAGGTATACACCTCAAAAGGCTCATTCCCCCACGGAAGTTTGGAGACAGTATACATCTCATGGAGAGCAAGCCCCAACTCTCCTCCGGGCGCAAAAAATGTCCCCGTTCGCCGATTATACATCTCCAAGAGCACCACGAACAATGGTTTATTGATAGAAAGCCCGTGACAAGTGCCTCGAATGGCATGATAAAGTCCCACCTCCCGCAGGAATGTTTCGTAGGTCTGCAGAACCCAAGTGGTCAACTGGGCCCACGAAGAGGTGGGGTTTATCCAGTTCAACAATGCCAGTCTGCCAACGGGATAAGATTTCTTGCGAGCGAGCCGATTCAGGAAGGTATCAGCTTGAGTGAGTGTGAAGTTGGGACCGTATACATTCATGAAAGAGCCCGGGGCTAGACCCATCATGTATCGGAAGACGGAATCCTTACCCGCGTACGCTGACCGCATGTTCGGGTTATAATGGATATTGCCCATCAACATCCCTGATTGGGTAGAAGTTAAGTTACACACCATCTTCCTGTCCAGCAACACCATATTGAACCACGACAGAGGAAAATAACGTTCCATGTGAGGAATATGGAGCGCCACCCCATCCAAAGAAAAATCCCAGTTCTCGAAAATCTCTAATACTCGGGGATTCCTTATGATTAAAGCATCTCCCACTACCAAAATTTATCGTTTTAGAGACGGCCACATCCGTCGCTAAGACGACGGTAAATACAATTAACGACCGAGTACCGACGGATATTGGTCAAAAACATCCGTCGGCAATCAGCTCGTCGCTAATAACCTTCCGTCGCTAAGTTGTCGTCACATGACGGACTAGCGACGGATACTCGACGTTACAATACGAAGCCTTAGCGACGGATGTCCGACGGACTGTCGTCCACTTTAGCTTTTAAGTACTGAACTGTGTAGGCTATAGCGACGTACATTTTCGTCGGTAACCCGTCGTAACAGCGTATCAGATTGTATCATTCCGTCGCTAATGCGTCGCAAGGCGTCGGTAATTAACGACCACTTTTCGACGGATTCCTGACGGACTATCCGTCGAGCAGGTTCTGGAAAAGCTTGGCATTTCCAGCACCATGGCGACAGAATCGTAGTCGCTAACCCGTCGCTATGGCGACGCCACAGCGATAGAGTTCTGACTGATTATTCGTCGCCATGGTTCTGAAATTGTCATGCATTTCCAGAACCATGTCGATGGATTTGTCGTCGCTACGCCGTCACTATTTAGAGCGACTGATTAGCGGCTGTCTACCAGTCGCCCTGGCGACGGCATTTCCGTCGCTAGTCCGTCGAAGCTTATACCACCAGAACGTTACCGACGGATAATCCGTCGATAACCCGTCGCTGCCTGGAAACATTTTAAAAACTCCAGATAGCGACGGATTATCCGTCGACAACCCGTCGAAAACTGGGAGTATCCGTCGCTACACGGTCACTAGTCCGTCGCTAACTGGGTTTTTTGGGAAAAAGTTGCAGCACTTTCCCTGTTCACAAATATATGCATAAACCAAACCAATATATAATGCACACCAATTATCCAACAATCACACAGACCAAATATATAATGCAGTCACATTATCCAAGAATCACATAGACCAAGTAATGCACATACGAATTTAATGCACACCAATTATCCAAGAATCATATAGACCAAACCAAATTAATATAAAATAGACATCAATTATCCGGAAGAGTAACCTAATATCCATCGTTATAATCCGATCATTGCACAAATATTCTAAATTTTTCACAAATATTCCAAAATACATAGGAAAGAGTTGGCCAGTTACAGTAACCTAATATCCAATCCTGGCGACCGATCATAACACAAATATTCCAAAATTTTTACAAATATTCCAAAACACATAGAAAAATCGACTTTCGCCTTTACAATGACCACAAGTCAGACGATGAATTCTTACAGCCAGGGATGATAGTTGCGTTGAGGCATGTACCATTCTATCAGCCACTTTGCATACGAAGTCTCAATCTGGTTGAGGTCTTCTGTAGGGACAGGAGGGTCGGTCCCGATGCTACTACTCTCTGACGGTGGCTCCTCCTTAGCTTCAAGCTTGGGAGCAATCTCTTCCCTGATGGTCATCGGTTCTTCCTTGACCTCGACCTTTGGTAACACCTTCTCCTTAACAGTCACCGGCTCTTGTTTGACGACGGAGACTTCTTCCGTGTCGACCTCCAAGGGTTTCTTGCCTCGACCCCTTCCTCGACTAGCAGCACCACCTCGACGAGTCCTAGGAGCCATCTTTCTGACAACAGAAATTTTCATATAGGGTAAAAAAATTTACTCAAGTTATAAAAGTTGTGACGTTGGTTTTTTGCGTTCATCATCATTAGAGGGAGCAGCACTGGAAAAGTTGTGACGTTGGTAGCATGAGTAAAAATCTGTATCACAAGACTAACAGAATTACTATGTAATCATGTACTCACCAATAACCGGATGTAACTGGAGTCGTTGGGCCTATCGTACAGTAATTTGTGGATCCGCTGGTATAGGCCAGATGTACTTAGTATCTAGTATATCAAGCCTATATCGGTCTATCGGATTGGTATAGGACGTATCATATTGGTATTGGCCTTAACAAATTGGTATCGTCCTATATCCGATATGTACATGTATCAGCCGTATAGCTAGGATTCATATTGGCCTTATCGATTTGGTATCGGTCATATCCGATATGTATCGGCCGTGTTGGATTATTATATACCATTTCGGATTAGTTTCATGGAAGGTTTAGTAAAAACTATACTTGGATTTCTCTCTTCTCGAGCTAGAATACCATTGCAAGAGAATCACCAGATCGTGATTGGCCAGTTACAGTAACATACATACTTCCTTTTCCATCAGGAAAAGCGAGATTGAAAAAGAAGTATGTATGTTCTGTAACTGGCCATTTACGCTCTCGTGACTCTCTTGTAATGGTAATCTAGCTCTAGAAGAGAGAAATCCAAGTACAGTTGTTACTAAACCTTCTACAAAACTAATCCGAAATGATATATAATAATCCAACACGGCCGATACCTATCGGATATGACAGATACCAAATCAATAAGGCCAATATGAATCCTAGCTATACGGCCGATACATATCGGATAGGACGATACCAATTCGCTAAGACCAATACCAACCGATACGGCCCATACCAAAACGATTGATCGATACTAATCCGATACGGTCAATACTTATAAGTACCTACGGTCCAGGAGGTTGATCCGCTATAGTACACCCATGTACGATCAACGAAGTAACGATCCATTTCAATTTGGATGTGAAAATCTGTATCGTAAGACAAACTAAACATAATCAGTTCTATTTCACATGCTTAATTGCCAAGTATGGAAATGAATGGCTCAGAACACAACCCAAAATTCATTCTAGCATACATTAGTGTGAATCATCTACGTTCTGTACATATAGTGCTGTATATGTTCTTATCGTATCTAGTATCTGAAAGATGTAACAGAATCAAGATGAAGTCACATAGATTACAGGTGCCCCATATTTGAGTGCTACACCAAGACTCACCGTGATGAGGTTAGTGATTTATTTAACCTAATATAGTAATCTTGTAATTTAAAGTTGGAAGAACATGCAAGTAGCCTTATAGTTTCTGCCTCGCCAGTCGAATGGCTTAATTGCCAAGTATCGGAACGAATGGCTCAGAACACAACCCGAGATTCTCTGTAAAATTTCAAAACGTAGAATTAATTTCAAAACGTAGAATGGCTTAATTCTGGAGATACCGTTGGGTTCGTATCGTCATTCTGGTTGCGTGGACATATAATTTGCTATATTTTATAGACTTGTTTTCTTACACGTTTTTCGGTGCAAAACGGCTCCGACACGGACACCGTTTTGACCCGAAATTACCTTTTTGCCCTTGTGTCCAAATTGGACCGTTGGGTAGGCTATCCTAGCTAATTTGACCATTCTGGACACGTTGGCGATGTTCATTTCATCGTCCGACAATGTTTGTTGATAATTTTTTCTGAGTTTAACTTTTTTATAATTAATTAATAATTAATTCATATAATGTTCGTATTTCGGGATTAGTACAACGAAACTGAGATCAGCCAATTCCAGTGATCTCACATCGCTGAAATTGACAAGTTGGACACGTGGATCACTATAATGAGATTATCAACCTTACCGATAATCTTCTTATCTCGATTTGCGTGACGTAAGTTTCGACGTACAAATAACGAAGTACACTTTATATTAGACTAGAATTGCCCCAGTTTGACCAGAGTTGACCAGTTGACCCAAAGTCAACTGTAAGCCAACACTTGACCTAGTTTGACTAGATTATTGACCGGAGTCGACCTAGAGTTAATTTGACTTAGAAGAACCTAGAATAATATAGATTTCCTGTAGGGATTTATTTATTTCAACTTGAACACCTTGTAACCTGTGTTGCTTTAAATAGGACTCTGTGGCTTCAGTGGGACCTCCTATACATATCAGCTGTTCAGGTTATCGAGGCGAGTACATTCTCTGACCGTTTCATACTTGTCTGGATTTACATTCTTGCTCTAGATTACTGTACTTGATGCTGACACGATTGTTATCACGGATTGGTACTATATGGATCTCCTTTTGGGATGTTATCCCCTTGTATTCACTAGATACATATTGTGATGTGCGTTTCACTTCCATATTGTATTTATTGAATACCTATATCCTTGTATACTCCTTGTGCATATTGTACTCTCAGTATCACATGAGTCCCAGGGATAGACCATTGTACTCTATTGTATAACATTGTACAACCATTGTATAACATTGTACATCTATTGTATAATATTGTACACCCATTGTATAACATTGTACACTATTGTGCAAGATAACGTAACATGAGTGGATCCTTGTGTATTGATTGGGGAGGGGGAGTAGAATTGGTTATGTACTCAAATCCTATTGTACAACATTGTATAACTATTGTATATGTCTATTGTACACCCACGTACAATGGAGTTACCATTGCATTTTCCTAGCCCGTTTACATAACCAGATTGTACTCTAAATCACATGTTCCTTACAGTTCTTACTTATCATATTTAGATATTTCCTGTTATTAAATCTCTACTGTTTTCTATACATTCTTCTTTCAGCGTTTCATGTACTTTACTCTATTGCATGCTTTATATTTCCTAACTCGATATGAACTGCGTGAGATGTTTTGTGCTCGCTCCCGTCCTGACTGGACCTGTTGAAAATTTTACAGATAGCCTGGAGGTGCCTGCTAGCCTAGAGGAGACACATTAGAGGTTGTTTAGGTAGTTATTTTATTTTGTCTGGAGTTGTATTTTACTTTGTGGATTACTGTATCTTTATTTGAGTTTTGAGATGTACTTCTGGGTTCATGTATCTTAGACACTTAGACTTCTATCTCCTGTATTTATTTTGGATTTCATGTTTTATCTATCTTTATCATGCTCTACCTTAGATGTGATTGAGTTTGTATCTGCTATGTCACCCCCATTCGGGGAGTATAAACTGTTTAGTCTTATACTGTTAGATGCATTGAGACCTAGGACAGCGTTCTACCGCCGACACTGCGGCGTAGGCTGGGCGTCGTTACGTTCTCGTGCCCTAACTCTAGGGTGCGGGTCGTGACAATTCTAGCATACATTTGTGAGTTCATCTTGATTCTGTTACATCCTTCAGATACTAGATACGATAAGAACATATACTACACCATATGTACAGAACATAGATGATTCACACTAATGTATGCTAGAATGAATCTTGGCTTGTGTTCTGAGTCATCCGTTCTGATCAAGCATCTTCCTTCTCCTCTCCTCCACCATAGCTCTGAATAAATCTGCTCCTCCCTCTACTTCCTTTCTTCTTATTTGACTCTCTCAGCAACATATGACATCCAGCTCAAGTGTAGAGTCGGGGGAGAAGAAGTGGGCAGAAAAAGGAGGGGGAAGCAGCACAACCGGCGGTATGACCCGGAGGAAGTACAGAGGTTTTCTTCAACAGCCGTAGGAGAACTATAAGGATATATCTTTTTAGCGACATATCACATTATCAAAGACCCTTAATGTGACAATCATGTTACCGCGGTGTCGGAAGACTAACATGTCATAAGTTTTTAAGCCGTGTGATATAATCTTCCCAACTCTTTCCTCCTCTGTAGTAATCTTGTATTATTACATAGCAGGAAAGACTAACATGTCGTATCATCATTGCCAAGGGATGAGGGTCGGAGGACAGTCAACTTTATCTAAGGCTACTTGCATAGTTTCTGCCTCGTCAGTCGAATGGCTGCAGGGGACTATGTCCTGATCACCATTAGTGTGAATCATCTATGTTCTGTACATATGGTGCAACACTTTTCCTGTTCACAAAAATATGCATAAACCAAACCAATATATAATGCACACCAATTATCCAAGAATCACATAGACCAAATATGTACATACGAATGGCTGCAGGGACTATGTCCTGATCACCATGTCGTACCGTAGATTAATGCAAATGGAGCTGGAGCCAAAATACAGAAACCAAAATACAAAATACAGAAACCAAAATACAAAATATAGAATTCAAAATAGGACCCTCTGTGAGAACGGATGGCTCAGAACACAACCAACCAGAGAGGATACTCTGAGAGATCCATCTGAGTAGGACGTATACTCTGAGAGATCACCTTTACAAGAATGATATCAGTAGTGGGATTGAGTGCTGGAGGGGATACTATCAGAGTATACGTCCTACTCAGATGGGTCTCTCACCGTTACTATTTTTTTCTGACAGCATGGTGGATGTGCTCCGTCAACAGAATCTGACTCCAAGCCAAAACTTTGCCCCGGAGCTCAAGTGGACATCCTTCGTGTAGAGCTCGAGTGAGAGGTTCCTGACAGCATGGTGGTCTCCTTTGTCAAAGTATCCGTGCTCGTCCCACAACCAATGTGGGATGAGCACGGATACTTTGACAAATGAGACCACCATGCTGTCAGGAACCTCTCACTCGAGCTCTACACGAAGGATGTCCACTTGAGCTCCGGGACAAAGTTTTGGCTCGGAGCAAGAATCTGTTGACGGAGCACATCTACTATGCTGTCAGAAAAAATTAGTAACGGTGGGAGACCCATCTGAGTAGGACGTATTCTCTGATAATATCTCCTCCAACACTCAATCCCACTACTGATATCATTCTTGTAATTGTGATATATCAGAGTATACGTCATACTGAGATGGATCTAGTATTCTCTCTTGTTGGTTGTCGTATCATCATTGCCGACGGATGAGGGTCGGAGGACAGTACAAATAGTCTAATACAAAAACAACTCAATATGTAGTCCAATACAAATAGTCTAATACAAAAACAACCCAATACAAATAGTCCAATACAAATAAGTACTAATAGCTAATGAGAACCACGCTGCTCATGCAAACGCTCAGTGATACGTTCACGCAACTACCTCGAAAAAGCGAGATTTTTTGCGCGAGGAGAGCTGTCGTCCCTTGCAAGGACTGCATGAAGAGTCCTCTCGGTCTCACTAGCTACTGGTGCTGGATGAATACAACTCTCGGTCTCACTAGCAACCGGTGCCACTTTCTCCTTAACTGTAGGAGGAGCCACCTCAGTATTCACTGTTTTCCTCAAACGACGTACCGCTCCTCGGGTCATGGGTGCCATCTGGTAAGATCGATAGTCACAAATAATATAATTGTAACAGAAGCAAGCTAACTAAAGGAACCATCATGTAATTTGAGTACATTTTCGAAAGCCGATAAAGTATAAAAAATTCGATTTTTTGCCAAGTGTGAGAACGGATGGCTCAGAAGACAACCCAAGATTCATTCAAGCATACATTAGTGTGAATCATCTATGTTCTGTACATATGGTGTAGTATATGTTCTTATCGTATCTAGTATCTGAAGGACGTACGTAACAGAATCAAGATGAACTCACATAATGTAATACTAAGACATCATCTACTACTATATAAGATATAGTGATAGGTTGTCGTATCATCATTGTCGAGGGATGAGGGTCGGAAGACAGTCAACTTTATCTACGACTACATAGTTTCTGCCTCGCCAGTCGAATGGCTGCAGGTACTATGTCCTGATCACCATGTCGTACCGTAGATCAAATGGAGCTGGAACTGTAGCCAAAATATAGTACTACTTCACCATGTCGTACCATTTTACTCTCTCCTCCTCTCCCCCTCCGGCACTCTCACTCTCTCTGGCGCTCTCACACTTCTAATCCCTATGTGTTTTAAGTGTGAGAACGGATGGCTCAGAACACAACCTAAGATTCATTCTAGCATACATTAGTGTGAATCATCTATATTCTGTATACATATCATGTAGTATATGTTAACCTTATCGTATCTAGTATCTAAAGGACGTACGTAACAGAATCAAGATGAACTCACTAATGTAATACTAAGTAATCATCTACTACTATATAAGATATAGTGATAGGTCATCGTATCATCATTGCCGAGGGATGAGGGTCGGAGGACAGGCAACTTTATCTACGGCAACATAGTTTCTGCCTCGCCAGTCGAATGGCTGCAGGGAATATCCGTCACCATGTCGTACAGTAGATTAATGCAATTAATGGAGCTAGAAATATCCGTCGCTAACCGGTAACAAGTCCGTCGCTAACTGAGATTATCACATACACATATGTATATCACAGCTAGATGTATAGATATATACATCTATACAGAAGCACACAACTGATAGAACTCGCACTGTCCTTGACACAGTGAACATATACACCATGAATCCAAACCCCATATATATTCACATTTACTAATCCAAACACCACCAAACTAATGGAACACCCAATATGGATAACACATTATTTAGCCAATATATAAACTCAGATGAATTTGAGAAGCAAAGCCACCCACCGCCCCCGACCAAAGCCCGCCGTCCCAAGCCCGCCGCCCAGTAGTTCGGTTGCATATATATATGAAGAGTGCTTATGGGTGTGCGTCGGTTGCAAATAGCCCCGACGCACCCGCCCCAAGCCAGCCGCCCAGCCCCCGACGCCGCCGCCCCAAGCTAGCCGCCCAGCCCCCAACCCAAGCCAGCCGCCCAGCCCCCGACGCCGCCGCCCCAAGCCAGTCGCCCAGCCCCCAACCCAAGCCAGCCGCCCAGCCCCCGACTCCCCCGCCCCAAGCCAGCCGTCCAGGCCCCGACGCCCCCGCCCCAAGCCAGCCGCCCAGCCCCCGACCCAAGCCAGCCGCCCAGCCCCCGACGCCCCAACCCCAAGCCCACCGCCCAGCCCGCCGCCCCAAGCCCACCCGCCTCCCAGACCCCGACGCCCCCCGCCCCAAGCCCACCGCCCAGACCCCGACCCAAGCCAGCCGCCCAGCCCCCGACGCCCCAACCCCAAGCCAGCCTCCCAGACCCCGACGCCCCCGCCCAGCCCCCGACGCCCCAACCCCCAGCCCGCCTCCCAGACCCCGACGCCTCCGCCCCAAGCCCACCGCCCAGCCCCCGACCCAAGCCAGCCGCCAAGCCACGGACGGCCCAGCCCCAATCGCGACGGACAGACCCTATAACCGAGAGAGAGAGAGAGAGAAAGAGAGAGATCGAGAGAGAGAGAGAGAGGGGGGTTACCTTCGGGAGAGAGAGAGAAGAGGACGCTGACGTCGACGACGACACCGACGCCGATCATCGAAGCCGACACCGGCGAGAAAGAGAGAGAGAGAGAGAGAGAGAGAGAGAAAGAGAGTGAATTTGGGGGGAATGCGAAAAGTTCCCCCCGCCGTTCCATTTAAAGTTTGGAATGTTTATTTAGCGACGGACGAGCGACTGGTAAAACACCGTCGCCAATCGGTCGCCTTTTTGGATAAGTGTCGACTGCACATCCGTCGCTAAGGCGTCAAAAATATGACCCGCCAATTTTCTACACAATTCCCGCCAAAATAATCGACTGTGTAGCGACGACTAAAACTCCGTCGCTAAACACCGACACTCTAGCGACGGATGTGCGACCTTTCCTCCCCCTAAAATTAAAATAAAAATGACAAAGGATTGTAGTCGGTAAGCAGTCGCTGAGCGGCCACGAAACCATCGCTAATACCGACGGAATAAGTCCGTCGCTAATAATCCGTCGCTAAATGAGTGTATTTTGGTAGTGTCCAAAGAGGAATGAAGGCTTCAGGTATAATCCATCCAGCTTCCCAGTATTCATCATGGAACGGAGGTAGTGGAGGGTCTGATTCTTGATGGCGTTCAACCTCTCCGAAGGCTCATCAGCAGGGAATTGATTCAACACATGCTTAATTAGGTCGTCAAGACGCACGCCCAAGGCGAATTGATTTAAGCCCACTATAAGTTCCCTCGCAGGATTTACTGGCAGATTCACTGAAGAAAGGCAAAAGAAACAAGTCAAAAAGATAGCTGAAACACAAACTACGTGATGCTTATGCGGCTTAAGCATAGCCTCATGCGGCTCAGTTTGAAAGAGCACATGCGGTTCAGTTCGAATAAGCTTATGCGGTTCGGCTCGAAATGAACTTATGCGGCTCAGTGCGGATGAGCTTATGCGGTTCGGTTCGAAAGGAGCATATGCGGATACGGTCCAATTCGAATAAGCTTATATGGTTCGGCTCGGAATAGGCTTATGCGGTCCGGTGCGGATGAGCTTATGCGGTCCAGTTCAAATGATCTTATGCGGTTCAGTTCGAAATAAGCTTATGCGGCCCTGATGATGAAGTAGTTATGCGGTTGCAAACAACAACTTTCATACGGCTCAGGCCTGGGTCATATCCCATGCGGCCCGAACATGAGTCGGACACACAGCATACTTAGAAATATAGGCTCGCGCATAAGGTATGCGGCGTAGCCATGACAGTTCATGTTCCTACCAGCAATAGGCGGGTGAACGTCGGGGTAAAAAATAGGCACGCCAGCCGTCGGAGGAGCCGCCACGTTCGCCGTCGCAGTCGATAAAGACGCGGCCTTCTTGCCCTTCGCTGCCGCAGAAGATGACGCGGCCTTCTTGTCCGTAGCAGCAACAGTCTTCTTGGGAGCCGTTGTCGATTGCTGATAGGAGAAGACGAAGAGAAAGTCGGCAATAAGGAGTTCGAGCAAAAGAGAGGAGGTAAAGAAACCCTCAAAGAATAAAGTTACTCCTATTTATAGGCGAAAGAGGCTCAAAAAATCAAACAAACGCCTCGATCCACGCGCCGCCTAAAAGAATAAAGAAAAAAACTGCTTCGGTCAAAACAAAACTGACCCTTGGGATCCTCCCCCAAGAGGCGACGAATCAAGGGCATTTAATGCAGAAAATTTGTACACGTGGCTAGGACACGTGGCAAAAAGTCTATGCGGCCTAACAGCTCATGCGGCCAGATAAATCTATGTGGCTGAATCATCTATGCGGTCAACAAAGGCCATGCTTCTTATTCAAAGTATTTCAATTTTACAAATTAAAAACTTTGAAGGGAGTCTTGTAGAAGCATAGAAAATATCATAATGATGATCTATGCGGCTCAGAACAGGAGAACCCCATGCGGCTCATATAGGAGCAGTCCCATACGGTTCAGAGAGACTCTTAGTCTCATGCGGCTCAGGACAGGAGAGTCCATACGGCTTATATAGGGACAGTCCTGCGGTTCAAAGAGTCCCCCAGCCGCATGCGGTTCAGAAGTACATGCGGCTCACATTCGACCAACAGAGATATACGGCGCGATCAACGCTACGTGTCCCCATGGGACCCCTTCACACAGCTGGCTATCGAGCAAATGGCCCTATTTAATGCTCTGCCATGATTTGACAGCTGACGGCTCTGACATGAAGTGTCATAATGGCCCTGTCATAATGACAGACTCCTTAGGAATAGGAGAAAATCTCTGACACGATCCGAGATTGACACGTGGCTACCCCCATGCGGCTCTAGTGAAGAACAGCTTCATGCGGCTGGCAAGAACCGTCTTCCTGCGGCTCATCCAGAAGCCATCCCATGCGGCTCGCGAGTACTATACTTATGCGGCTCACCGAGAAACCATCCCATGTGCTTCGCAAATACTATACCTATGCGGCTCACTGAGATGCTGTCTCATGCGGTTCATGGATATCATGCGGCTCTGGCAGAGTCCATTATTAAGACACGTGACAGAGATTCAATTGCCCCCACGACTTGACAGCTGGTAGCAAAGATGATTATGAGATGCAAATCAATTAGAGATTTACCAGACCCCAATGACCATATTTAACGTTATCCTCATAATTAATGAGATCAGGTCATATCATTCATGATCAAGCCAATAGGACACGTGGTGAGAAATCCAAGATTCAAAGTAATCAGCATTAATCATTCACAGGATTCAATACTATCCCCATTTATGGCCCAGATCCTTCACGCCCTAAACTAAGGGTCCAGATTGGTTATATATCAGGCCACCGCCACTTTGAGAATTGGTAATCATCCAAACCCTAATGATGCTCCCCACTAATATAAATAGCAGGGTGCCATTCCCTTACAAAAATATACAAGGAGAGAGATACGCTATCAGATAAAAAAATACACAGAGAGAGAGAGAAGCCAGAAGAGCAATACGAGGAGAGCAAGAAGAGCATTTCTTCGTCAACGCCAACCATCTCGTCACAGGAGCCAAGGCTGCATACCGATCGTCCAAGGAGTAAGGCAGGGCTGCCGTCGCCTTCCCGAGCCTCTGTCGTCACCTCCCAGAATCTAAAATAAACAATTGTACTTAGACTACTGTACCTAGGTTTTCGTCCCTAGGCTTTCTTTGTACAAGCGAGTTTGTAACGTGAAGTAAAAGTCCGGTCCTCCGATAATTGTTCTGTTCTTTTATATTTTATGGCAAACACGCACACTTGGCCAAGTGTAGGATGGCTAGCATTCCAGTTGATTCCAGCAAAAGGGGAGATTCCAGTATTTGGGATATGTCTACATGTCTTACTCAAATATTTTCCCGTCCAACAAGTACAAGTGAAACCATAATCCGACATAAAATAAATACAAGTCCAGACAGGACATGATGATGCCAGTAGGTGTTTCTAGGGTAATTCCAGTGATGATTCTGAAATAGAGGCTAGACTGTATGGTATGTGTCGCATGCAATGGATCCAGTAAATATTAATACGTGTTGGTAACAGAGAATCAAATAAAACTAACTAGAACAGAATACAGAAATCGACAAGTAAATGAAAGAACTATCAGAGAATGTACTCGCCTGATATCCTGTGCAACTGATGAAAATAGATGTCTAAACCTGAGTCACAATGTCCTAAATAAAGCAATATAGGTTACGATATGTTCAAATATGTAATAAAGGAAGTCTACAATGCAACTACATAATTCTAAGCCAATCTAGGTCAACTCTGGTCAACATTCTAGTCAAACTAGGTCAACTCTAGTCAAACTACAAGTCTAACCAACAAGTCATATAGGGTAAACCACTCTAGGCCTATATACAATTAGGTACAATACATACATGCATATTGTCACGACCCGCACCCAGTGTAGGGCACGAGAAGTGGGTACGTCTAGCCTACGCCATAGTGTCGGCGGTAGAACGTCGTTCTAGGTCACAATTAAAACTAAATGCAATATGATATACTCTCCGTACGGAGGATAATCACAGCAGGATACAACTCAATCACCAAAACTAG
This sequence comes from Iris pallida, assembly GCA_029216955.1. Lineage (NCBI taxonomy): Eukaryota > Viridiplantae > Streptophyta > Magnoliopsida > Asparagales > Iridaceae > Iris > Iris pallida. Next base: position 64,431 of record JANAVB010009597.1, read on the forward strand.
AAGTAGCACGATAAGATAACTATGAATCCACAAGAGAAGTACAACAGAGAGAAATAAATCTTGGTGTTATCAAGACCAACTCAAACAAGCATAAAATAAATATAACTCAAGAAACCTAAAAATAAAATAAAAAAACTCTAGCTATCTACTCCAACCTCTACTGTGTCTCCTCTAGGCTAGCAGGTAACCTCCAAGCTATCTGTAAAATTTATCAACAGGTCCAGTCAGGACGGGAGCGAGCACAATACATCTCACGCAGTTCATAATATGACAGGATATATAAATATGCTATAGAGTAAGATACATGAAATGCTGGAAAATATATGAAGTAAAAGAGATGACTTGTAAAGAAATATCTACTATAAGTAAAGAGCTAACAATGACTAGTGATATAGAGTACAAGATAGACATGTGAACAACTTGATAATAAACATAAAAGTTTGCACATGACTACACTACTTTGGAATTGTTCACATGACCATTTATACTCCCCCGTACCCTAATCAATACACAAGGATCCAGATAGATTATGTTATTGCACATGATATTACATGGAGGCCCATAAATGGGTGCACATGATTATAAAGATGGGAGCTCCGGGAACATGAGAGTACATGAATCACAAGAGTGTACATGAATGGTGAAAGCATAGATGAAAGCGAAATGCACATGACAAGATGTATCCGATGCTCCCGAGGGGGATAACATATCATGAAGGGATTCATATAGTACCAATTCGTGTTAACAACGTGACAGTATCAAGTAAAGTAATCTAGAGCGTAAATATAAATCCTATCAAGTATGAAACGATCAGAGAATGTACTCGCCTGATACCCTGAACAACTGATATAAAAAGATGGCCAACTGGAGTCACAGAGTCCTAGTTAGAGCAACACAGGTTATAAAGTGTTCAATTTATATGGTAATTGAAATTATAATGCAATCTACATGAGTCTATGTCAATCTAGGTCAAAGTTAACTCTTGGTCAACTCTGGTCAACTATAAAGTCAAACTAGGTCAACTCTAGTCAACTGTGGTCAAACTAGCTAGGGTTGGATCAACAATGGTTAACTAGTCTAGGTTTGTCAATTCTAGGTCTAAACAAACTAAGTCTATGCAAATCAAGTATCCAAGATAGCTACTAACTCATAGCCTAAGTCACTTGCTAACCCAAGCACAAAACTAAACCATAAGCTAACAAGGCACACAAACTTAGTCATATAATGTATATATATTATTCACATTCACATATTTATATACATAGATATATATAGGAAAGCTATATATATACACATACATATATATATATATATATATATATAGAGAGAGAGAGAGAGAGAGAGAGAGAGAGAGAGAGAGAGAGAGAGAGAGGTAAAAGAGTAAGTGAGTATGTGTGTGTGTGTTTGGCAAGTGTGTGAAAGGATATTTGTTAATGTTTTCAGATTTAGTGATAGGTAGGTGTATGTGACATGGGATACATGGTGTCAAAGGGTGTACGAATGCATATGTGTAAAAGGTTATATGTTAACTCAGTTTATAGAAATGCATATATACATACTTATATTGCATACATGCATACATACATATCATGTATACATACATACATTGCATACATGCCTACATACATATCATATATGCATACTTGCATTCATTCATGCACTTATACATACATACATAGATGCATACATATATATTTGAATACATTATATACTTGCATACATTATATTCATATATGCATACTCTACATTATATTATATTTATTCCTGCATACATGCATACATATAATATATGCATACAAACTCATATATTTAACTCAAAAAATATGTGAATACATACATTACATTATCTTAACACATGTATATATCATTCATTCATATCCCATAAACATGCATACTTCTGTTCAGGCATTATATCCATTCACATATCATTAAGTTGCATACATATACTTATTTTCATTACATACATGTCATTCATGCATATTACATACTTATATGCATCTATACATTATATACATTATATACAAGATGTAAAAATAGAAGAGGGAAAAAAGGGAAAAAACTGAAATGAAAAGGGAAGGGAAGGAAAAATGTAAGAAAAGGGAAAACAGTGGACATATACATGCTTGCATCATATATTCTACATTACCATACATGCTATCATTATATATTGTATTACATTATGCATACATTATTCATTCATATCTATCATTACATGTATACCTTGCATTCATATCTAGAATTCATTATATACTTTCATGCATACATTGTATATTATTCTTTAATTCATGCATTTATGCATTGCTTACATACATTACATTGATTGCATTCCTACATGCTTGCATTCAACCATATATAAACATTAATGTAAAGGGGATACATAACATATATATATCATTTCATTCATCTAATATATCATGCATTACATACTCTACATTCATTTAATATCCATACTACATAGGCTCATAGGTTACACAAAATGCTTATGTCGTATAGTCACTCTTCTATTTAAAACTAATACTGTACCAATTGGTCCTTCACTAAATACTAGGATTAAAGTATGTCGTAGCCCTTCGTGTTAGCTTTCTGAAACTTCAAACGGATCGCATTTTTGTGTCTAGAAGCTCCCAGAATCGTGAGAACACCGAAACACGTTTGTCTTTCGGACAGCTGACACTCAAATAGTTTTACAGAATGTTATAGAACTATTTTGGCTTATAAAAATATATATTTGGAAAGCTAACTTCGATACGCTTCTTTTAAAAAAAGGAGATTAATTAGAATTCTAAGCTAAAAGTTATGACATTTCTAAGTTGCTTTGGTTAATAAAAACATGGATAAATATTATGACGAATTTGAGTTATTTTGGACAAAAGAAACACATGTAGGCCAAGATGCATAGATACAAACATAGTAATTCAAATGAAACTCATTCTAATCTGTTGGTATGGGTGGGGTTCCCAACCTATGTGGAGAAGACCCCGGAGTGCGACGAGCGCCGTCTGTGTGTCAGAGGAGCTCGGAGAGGTGACGAGACCAGTCGGAAGAGACGAAGGAGCTCGAGAGAAGTCGGAAGGAGCTGCTGGAATAGGGAAGGTAGAGTTCGGGCCAAACTCTACCCCCATACAGAGTTCTGGCCGAACTCTGCCTTTCGGTTCCAGAACTGTTCTGGTTGCCAAACACAGAGTTATGGCCGAACTCTGTGTCGTCAGGGCTGAAGCATTTTTTAGGGTGTTTAATCACCATTGGATCGTATCCTATGGTCCATGTTTTGCTGCAGATTAGGGGGTTTATACATGGTTATTCCTAACCCTAATCACAACACAATATTGAAGAACAAGGGAGAGAAAAGAGGCAAGAGTGCCATTGCAACTTTAGGAGAGAAGAAGGAGGATTGAAGGCCGTTTTCGAAGGAGGATCGTGTTCGGGTAATATCTACTTGTCGTCTGTGTTCTTCGTAGCCTTGTAATCATTATTCTTGCTTCTAAGTGTTGTGGAGATCCTATTTGGATTGGAAGAAGTTTGTAAAGGGTGTACTCATTTATTTTATTAGTGAAGGCTTCTCTGGGTTGGACTCCGATCGTCCCGTGGTTTTTCTCGCAAGGGTTTTCCACGTCAAAAATTCTCTGTGTCTGCGTGGTTTATTTTTTTGGTGCTTTGGTTCGTGCGTAGTATTGCTGCTTTGGTTCGTGCGTTGTATTGCTCGGTTCTCTCGTAGGTACTCTCTAGTTTGGGGAAAGTTTTTTGCGTTTCTTTCCCAACAAAGTAGTATCAGAGCCAGGTTCTGGAATTCAGAAGGGTGTCAGGAGTTGACAGGAAAACTAGAGAGGAGAGATGGATACGAAGCCAGTGCGCATGGTGAACCTGAACGGCACCAACTATCACTATTGGCAGAGCAAGATGAAAGATTTGCTGTTTGTCAAGAAGCTCTATCTGCCCGTATTTGCATCCAAGAAGCCCAGTGATAAATCCGATGAGGACTAAAAATTCAAGCATATACAGGTGTACGGATATATTAGGCAGTTTGTTGACGAGAACATGTACAACCACGTTGCCAATATTGAGCATACGAAGACGTTATGGGATAAGATGGAATCTTTGTACGCGAAGAAGACCGGAGAAATAAGTTGTTCCTGATCCGGACGATGATGGGTCTGCGGTACAAAGATGGGGCGTCTATTACAGATCACTTGAGTGATTTTTAGGGCATGGTTGACCAGCTGTCTTCAATGGGAGTCAAGTTCGACGACAAAGTTTAGGGACTATGGCTGCTGTGTACATTGCCAAACTTGTGGGAGACCGTACGAGTATCTATGATCACTTCTGCTCCAGAGGGCATGGTCAGTCTGGAGTTTGCCAAGAGCGGGGTGTTGAATGAAGAGATACGGAGACGTTCTCAGGGCACTTCATCCACATCCCACCACTCAGAGGCATTGGTTTCAGAGAGCTACAGAAGGGGCAAAAGTAGGGGTCCAAGTTATGGTAGAAACAAGAGCAGGAGGAAGTCCAAGGGTCGGTATGAGGATTCGGAGTGTTACTATTGTGGCAAGAAGGGCCACATCAAGCGGAACTGTTTCGCTTGGAAGAGAGAGAAGAAGGACGACAAAGGAAAGGAAGAAGAGAATACTACAGCGGTGGCCTCGATACATAGAGGCGATGTGATCGTCGTAGGTGATGAGGTTATTACAAACCTCGCCTGCGATGACAATTCTTGGCTGGTGGACTCAGGGCTTTAGCACATGTATCTCACAACAGGGCAGTATTTGCCACTTATATGACGAACGACTGTGGAGTCTTGAAGATGGGCAATAGAGATGTGTCGAAGGCGGTAGCCGTTGGAGATGTACATTTGAGAACGAAGACGTGTACAATTCTTGTTCTCAAAGATGTTCGTCATGTCCCTGATATCCGTTTCAACCTGGTGTCGGTTGGTGTAACACCCACTTTTCCAAAATAAGGGTAAATTTAAAATTTTGCATTTTAAATCATTAAAATATTGATTTTAGTCATGATATGATTTTTGGTGATTTTTAGTTATTTTAAAACTATTTAATTGAGTGAAATGTGAATTGGTGTTTTACTAGTGTAACATTAGTCATACATGACCTAGAAGACTAATCATGACCAATGAGACCTAATCATGTGTTTAGGATTTCAAATTTCTACTTTTAAGCCTAGGGGTATTTTAGTTATTTTGACACTTTTGTAAAATGGTGAATTATATTAATTAAATATGTGTTACTTGAATTGTTGAGTCTTGACCTAGAAGTTAGCCTAATCTACATTGTTAATCCTGACCCTAGAGACTAAGTTAGAGGGTTTCATTAAAGTAATTACATTAGTGAAATATCTAGATATTTGTAGATTGATATTTTAGGCTAAAGGTTAAAGGGGCTACTTTAATTGTGAGCCCTTGGATTAGCTAGAAATTGTTGGAGGAACCTTAGCCCCTCATCCTAAACCCTAACCCTAACCTATTGGCAGCCATCATACCTTTTCCCCCACTATAAAACCCCTCTCAAACTTAGGGCTAGCCTCCCTCCTTAGAAAAATTAGATCCAAGAAGAAAGAGGTGAGTTCTTGCCCTAGTAAATTTACTATAATTCCATTTTATGTCCTAAAATCCTCAAACCAGTTGCAAACCTTCCTAATAATGGTATTCTTGCTGTTGTGATGTTTTGGTCCAGCTTGCTAATGATTTGAAGTGTTTGGGACATCAAGCAAAGTGTTAGAAAGAGCCCCTTTTCTATTGAAAGTTCACACTAAGGTAACTTCTCCAAATCTCCATGAAATCCCAGTTAATCTTCATGAATAGGAAGCCCTAAGGGTCCCCATAGGGTTTGGATAGGATTCGAGCTTGGTGTTAGAGGTTTCGTGTCCATTCTGGACACGTATCAGTGCCAGTGGCACTGTGTTCGACGAAATGCCTCAAAGGGCATTTCGATCGATTTAATTAGTTCTTTTTGAATAGGAAAGTTAGTTTTGATATGGACTTTTGATTCCTGTGTTGGTGTCTTAATTTTGTGTCGCTTTTGTGTTATTTTGGTAGCTTGGACACGCGCGTGCACACGGCCACGCAGCTGCAGGAATCCCCTGCTACTCGGGGGCAATTTCTCCATGGACATGACACTTAGACACGTATAATTTGACACACACTATGGGGCAGTGTCTGTCATGACACTCCCCAAGTGACACGACTCCTCGTATCGTGTCGAGGGTGCACGACACGCTGCACTGGTTTTGCACTGAGTTTGTGTACTCATGTTTGTGCCCTCTGATACGCGTGTCTAACATGGACACGCGGACACGAGGACGCAAGACAGGAGGACCTAGACCTAGCCTAAGTCTAGGGGTACCCAGGTGCATGAGCACGAGGCCTAACTCGTGCTGTGTCGTGTGCACGACACGCGTGCACACACGCACGAGGCCGTGCTCTGTGGACAGTGCCAGTGCACTGTTTTGATATTTTGTTGTCTGGACACGTTTGTGTCCATCGTGTTGGACACGAACAGGTTCAGGACACCTAGGTAATGTATGAAATATGTTTACAACTCAATATTTGTGTTTGAATGGGATTTTGTTGGGTAATTTCTATTTGGCAAAATATGGAATTAAATGTAGTATCAGTCTTTTAGTTTCCAGTTTCAATATAAATTTTTGATAGTTAATAAACCTGCAGATTGTTGTTAGTTCATGATTTTTAAAACCCAAATGTGTTCTCCTACATTATATCTATTGTGTTTCGATTTTGGAATGTTGGGAGTTGGTTAGACTGTGAATGAATGAGGGTATGCAATGATGCATGTTTTTGAATTCTAAAGCATGACAGTAATGTAAATTCAAGTATAAATGATGTCTTCCTTACTGCAATGACTGGTATGCATACCTGGGATATTAGTTTCAGTTTTAGTTTTGATTTTGAGAGCTTGGTTGAATTCTCAGTTTTTGGTATTGCCTAATTAAGTTCAGTTTTAATAAATATACATGAATTGATTTCCCTTATTGCTAAAATTGTCTGGTAAAGAAAAATATGAGATTTAGCTCAGTTTTGTAATAACTAAAGTTAGGACCAGTTGATGAATATGCATTGGCAAAGAATTGATTCTCTTCCTTTTCCTGATATATACATGTGAGTCTATTTCCATATAATGTGTAATCTTAGTATCAAACTGATTTTCCAGTTTTTCATTGATATAAATGTGACTCATTTTAGGTAGGGCATGCTAGTTAAGTTCAACTATTAAGTAGAAAACTGTGAATCAAGTTTCAGTTTAAATGCATATATGAATGGGTTCCCCTTCTTCCAAATTAAACAATATGTTAGCATGGTAAAATCTGAGATTTAGATTCAGTTCTTATTTGGAAGTTTAAATGATACTCTTTGTGATAGATTAGTTCAATTTGTTATAAACTGAGTTCCAGTTACATATAAACCTGAATTTCATTGATATACATGTGGCTCATTCACATTGGTTTTAAGACTGATTTAGTTGTAGAGCAGGCCATGATGTTCCTGCACTTGGACACATACACACATAGTTTCTACATAACACACACAGGCCTACATTGTTACTGTCACATATAATTCCTGTACACAGCTCACTTGTTCACATATTCCCTACATATACACTCACACCTTGCCATTCTTTACTGACCTCTTACATGACCACCATGACACACACTCTTGGCTATGTGACACACACACACACACTCTTGATTTATGACACACACACCCACATATTTTTTCCCTTCTATATATGCATGTGTGTGCACCCTAAATTGATGCCTATATAGTGTGTGCAAGGTGATTACCTGTATGCTTGTGAGTGTCTGAATATATATTGTATCTATAATACTTAGCCTATGTATTCCTAGTGTTGGTCAATATATATGTAATGTGTTGTACTTAGGTATAAGGAATACTTGATTGGTGTGTTGTCTAGAATGGAAGTATTAGACCTAGTTAGCCTAGCTTAGACTGAATTAGACTTGGTGGACCTAGTTTGACTTCTAGGGTTGACCAAGGTTGACCAAGAGTTGACTTGGGCCTAGATTGACCTAGAATCATGTAGAATGCATAGTAGGATTTCATTATATCATTTCAGACATGTTGTGACCCATACTGCTCTATTTTTAGGACCTTGTACCTCAGTTTCAGACATATATTCTCAGCAGATATTCAGGGTATCAGGCGAGTACATTCTCTGATCGTTTCATACTTGTCACGATTTATATTCTCACTCTAGATTACTTTTACTTGATGCTGTCACGTTATCATCACGGATTAGTACTATACGGATCTCTTCTTTGGATGTTATCCCCCTTAGCGGGAGCATCGAATACTTTATGACATGTGTTTCATGTACATCATGTATTCCTCGCTTCTGCGTTATTCATGTACACTCATGTTCTCTTATGTTCTTACATGTACGTTCATGTACTCTCATGTTCTTTCATGTACGCTCATGTTTCCTCATGTGTTTCCTGTGTAACCAAAACATCATGTCCGTAACGTAACGGGACTAGATCCTTGTGTATTAATTATGGGTAGGGGTGAGTATAAATGGTCATGTGATTTACCCATCATGTTCACTCTGTTACTTTTCATGTTTATCATGTACACATCAGCCTCATTGGCTGATGTCACACATGTTCACTCATGTATATCATGTTCAACCTAAGCCAATTACATGCCATCTCGTACTCTAAATCACTAGTCACTTACTGTTCTTACTTATCATGTATATATTTCCAGTTATCAAATATCTCTCTTGTTTTATGTACATCTTCTTACAGCGTTTCATGTATCTTACTCTATTGCCTGCTTTATATTTCCTGCCTTGATATGAACTGCATGAGATGTACTGTGCTCGCTCCTGTCCTGACTGGACCTGTTGAAAATATTACAGAGGATGAGGATGAGGCCCTTTACACCACCTATTACGGAGCAGGCTTAGACGACACCTGCGACCTGGCTCCTCTGGAGGACCCAGCTGCAGTTCAGGATACTACTCCCATAGTCTAGGCTAGTCAGCTAGGCTTTATCTTCCTTTTCAGCATTGTTTTTGACTTTCAGTTGTTGTTTTGAGATGTATATATTCTTTCATATTCTGTAGTTGAGGCTTGTACTTGGAATGTTTCTGAGATGTTATCTTAGACACTAGACTCTTCTGATTATCTGTACTTCACTTTTGAGTTCTATAACATATCGTACTTTTCTTCCCTAGTTGTGATTGAGTTTACATTCTGCTACGTCACCCCCATTCGGGGAGTATAAACTGCCTGGCATTATATATTGTTAGATGTTGTGACCTAGGATAGCGTTCTACCGCCGACACTGCGGCGTAGGCTGGACGTACCCACTTCTCGTGCCCTTACTCTAGGGTGCGGGTCGTGACACATTTTTAGTGGTGGCCCATGCAGGTCGAGTTTATGTAGTGGTATTCAAACTAGAGTATCACTACAGCCTGCAGTAGGAGTAGAATATTTTGGGGTACTCAATCACAGTTAGAATTCCTTGAGAGATTCTTGGGATGCCCCTTGAGAATCTCATTCCGAACTTCTAATTTGAATTCCTTTTCTCTTGTTTTGATTTACCCTTACTCCTTGATATTTGAATTTGATTTTGATAGATCGTTGTTGATTTGATTTTCTTATCGAGATGAATTTTATGACCCGAGTTACGGTATCTTCTGATAACATATGTTGACGGAAATAACAGGGATGGTAAAACGTCTACTTTATTATGGAACCTAGAGTTTACCGCAGCTATATTAGCCGGCGTGGCAAGAAATAGGGACCTGACTTCGGATGTACATATCTTGATCATGAGATTGAAATTTCTCGCAGCTATACTAGTCGGCATAGCGAGGATTCCAGACGACTTGATCATAGAGATGCATACCCCAGTTATGGACTCTACCGTTCATTGCAGTCTTGCTTACTAGCGTGGCAAGGATTCTGAGTATCATGATTTTGGACAGACGCATGTGATTATCAGATTGTATCTTGAAGGTTTTTAAAGTATCACCTCTTTCATTTCTTTTCTGTTAAAAAAAATTTGTTTCCATCATCAAATAACTTAGAGTAGGGATAACTTTAGTTGACTAGTCTAATTCCTTGTAGAAATTCATTAGTTATAAACTCTTTCTTAGTATGATGATTTGATGAGTTGTGATTAGGCCTTTATCTTAGGAATGATAGTATAGCCCTGGCTTTAGAGTAGGGACCCTTGTAGCTAGTTCTCCTTTGTTAATATTTACTAGTTTTTCAGCCTTGATGATTGATTTATTTTTTATTTTCCTTTCTTTTCTTTCAGTATGGCACCCGTGACCTGAGCCCATCGCCTGAGAGCAGCTGCAGCTACTGAGAGTGTGCCTCCACCTCCTACTGTCCAGGAGGTAGTTATCCCTCTATCTGATCAGGGGGTGGTGGCACCTCCTGCCATTGAGGAGATGGTGGTAGCCTCGCCAGAGAGTCTTCCTTCATCTCCTATCGTTCAGGAAAGAGCTGCAGATTTGCCTGAGACCGAGAGCCTTCCCATACCCCTTGGGATGGTATTCCCTACTGTACCACCCGGAGGTTTGTTACTTGACGCAGCCCAGGTGTTTGGATATTTCGAAGAGAGGCTGTTGGAGTCACAGAGAGTTCATGAGGAGGCCATGAGGGAGAAAATCCAGAGGTTGCTACGTCTGCGGGACTCTGTGCTTCCAGAAGGAGAGCCTAGCTCCAAGAGGGCGAGGAGCAGTACCCAGTCCTACCCAGAGTTTAAGGAGTACCCATTTATCCAGCCGATATCATCATACCCAGCCCAGTCTCCTGTCCAGCAGAGGCCAGCTGAGCCAGAGCCTATCTGTGCCTACTGTAATAAGTCTGGGCACAAGTGGAGCAACTGTAGGAAGAGACTAGGATTGTGCCTATTCTGTGGGTCAGCTGCGTACTGGGTGCAGCATTGTCCTTATGCACCTACCAACCAGGGCCCTGCTTCCAGAAGTGAGTTCTAGTTCTCAGACCTAGCTGGAGGTGAGTTTTGACCTAACCTTAGTATCCCCTTTTGTGAATATTTGATGCATCCCTTGTTTGTATGTTTTGATACCTTGTGATTGCCTAGTACTGTAGCATGTTGGTGTAACTAGATGAGACCCCAGACTGATATTGCATGCCATGACCCTTTATGTCATTCTTTTAAATTGTATGATTTAGGTAGTTCTGAGACTATGATTGTTGGGGACGAGACTCTAGAAGAAGTACGACCATCTTAATTTCGAGGACGAAATTCTTTTAAGGAGGGTAGACTTGTAACACCCACTTTTCCAAAATAAGGGTAAATTTGAAATTTTGCATTTTAAATCATTAAAATATTGATTTTAGTCATGATATGATTTTTGGTGATTTTTAGTTATTTTAAAACTATTTAATTGAGTGAAATGTGAATTGGTGTTTTACTAGTGTAACATTAGTCATACATGACCTAGAAGACTAATCATGACCAATGAGACCTAATCATGTATTTAGGATTTCAAATTTATACTTTTAAGCCTAGGGGTATTTTAGTCATTTTGACGCTTTTATGAAATGGTGAATTATATTAATTAAATATGTGTTACTTGAATTGTTGAGTCTTGACCTAGAAGTTAGCCTAATCTACATTGTTAATCATGACCCTAGAGACTAAGTTAGAGGGTTTCATTAAAGTAATTATATTAGTGAAATATCTAGATATTTGTAGATTGATATTTTAGGCTAAAGGTTAAAGGGGCTACTTTAATTGTGAGCCCTTGGATTAGCTAGAAATTATTGGAGGAACCTTAGCTCCTCATCCTAAACCCTAACCCTAACCTATTGGCAGCCATCATACCTTTTCCCCCACTATAAAACCCCTCTCAAACTTAGGGCTAGCCTCCCTCCTTAGAAAAATTAGATCCAAGAAGAAAGAGGTGAGTTCTTGCCCTAGTAAATTCACTATAATTCCATTTTATGTCCTAAAATCCTCAAACCAGTTGCAAACCTTCCTAATAATGGTATTCTTGCTGTTGTGATGTTTTGGTCCAGCTTGCTAATGATTTGAAGTGTTTGGGACATCAAGCAAAGTGTTAGAAAGAGCCCCTTTTCTATTGAAAGTTCACACTAAGGTAACTTCTCCAAATCTCCATGAAATCCCAGTTAATCTTCATGAATAGGAAGCCCTAAGGGTCCCCCTAGGGTTTGGATACGATTCGAGCTTGGTGTCAGAGGTTTCGTGTCCATTCTGGACACGTATCAGTGCCAGTGGCATTGTGTTCGACGAAATGCCTCAAAGGGCATTTCGATCGATTTAATTAGTTCTTTTTGAATAGGAAAGTTAGTTTTGATATGGTCTTTTGATTCCTGTGTTGGTGTCTTAATTTTGTGTCACTTTTGTGTCGTTTTGGTAGCTTGGACACGCGCGTGCACACGGCCGCGCGCAGCTGCAGGAATCCCCTGCTACTCGGGGGCAATTTCTCCATGGAAACGACACTTGGACACGTATAATTTGACACACACTATGGGGCAGTGTCTGTCATGACACTCCCCAAGTGACACGACTCCTTGTGTCGTGTCGAGGGTGCACGACACGCTGCACTGGTTTTGCACTGAGTCTGTGTACTCATGTTTGTGCCCTCTGATACGCGTGTCTAACATGGATACGCGAACACGAGGATGCAAGACAGGAGGACCTAGACCTAGCCTAAGTCTAGGGGTACCCAGGTGCATGAGCACGAGGCCTACCTCGTGCTGTGTCGTATGTACGACACGCGTGCACACACGCAAGAGGCCGTGCTCTGTGGACAGTGCCAGTGCACTGTTTTGATATTTTGTTGTCTGGACACGTTTGTGTCCATCGTGTTGGACACGAACAGGTTCAGGACACCTAGGTAATGTATGAAATATGTTTACAACTCAATATTTGTGTTTGAATGGGATTTTGTTGGGTAATTTCTATTTGGCAAAATCTGGAATTAAATGTAGTATCAGTCTTTTAGTTTCCAGTTTCAATATGAATTTTTGATAGTTAATAAACCTGCAAATTGTTGTTAGTTCATGATTTTTAAAACCCAAATGTGTTCTCCTACATTATATCTATTGTGTTTCGATTTTGGAATGTTGGGAGTTGGTTAGACTGTGAATGAATGAGGGTATGCAATGATGCATGTTTTTGAATTCGAAAGCATGACAGTAATGTAAATTCAAGTATAAATGATGTCTTCCTTACTGCAATGACTGGTATGCATACCTGGGATATTAGTTTCAGTTTTAGTTTTGATTTTGAGAGCTTGGTTGAATTCTCAGTTTTTAGTATTGCCTAATTAAGTTCAGTTTTAATAAATATACATGAATTGATTTCCCTCATTACTGAAATTGTCTGGTAAAGAAAAATCTGAGATTTAGCTCAGTTTTGTAATAACTGAAGTTAGGACCAGTTGATGAATATGCATTGGCAATAAATTGATTCTCTTTCTTTTCCTGATATATACATGTGAGTCTATTTCCATATAATGTGTAATCTTAGTATCAAACTGAGTTTCCAGTTTTTCATTGATATAAATGTGACTCATTTTAGGTAGAGCAAGCTAGTTAAGTTCAACTGTTAAGTAGAAAACTGTGAATCAAGTTTCAGTTTCAATGCATATATGAATGGGTTCCCCTTCTTCCAAATTAAACAATATGTTTGCATGGTAAAATCTGAGATTTAGATTCAGTTCTTATTTGGAAGTTTAAATGATACTCTTTGTGATAGATTAGTTCAATTTGTTATAAACTGAGTTCCAGTTACATATAAACCTGAATTTTATTGATATACATATGGCTCATTCACATTGGTTTTAAGACTGATTTAGTTGTAGAGCAGGCCATGATGTTCCTGCACTTGGACACATACACACATAGTTTCTACATAACACACACAGGCCTACATTGTTACTGTCACATATAATTCCTGTACACAGCTCACTTGTTCACATATTCCCCACATATACACTCACACCTTGCTATTCTTTACTGACCTCTTACATGACCACCATGACACACACTCTTGGCTATGTGACACACACACACACACACTCTTGATTTATGACACACACACCCACATATTTTTTCCCTTCTATATATGCATGTGTGTGCACCCTAAATTGATGCCTATATGTAGTGTGTGCAAGGTGATTACCTGTGTGCTTGTGAGTGTCTGAATATATATTGTATCTATAATAATTAGCCTATGTATTCCTAGTGTTGGTCAATATATATGGTATCTATATATATGTAATGTGTTGTACTTAGGTATAAGGAATACTTGATTGGTGTGTTGTCTAGAATGGAAGTATTAGACCTAGTTAGCCTAGCTTAGACTGAATTAGACTTGGTGGACCTAGTTTGACTTCTAGGGTTGACCAAGGTTGACCAAGAGTTGACTTGGGCCTAGATTGACCTAGAATCATGTAGAATGCATAGTAGGATTTCATTATATCATTTCAGACATGTTGTGACCCATACTGCTCTATTTTTAGGACCTTGTACCTCAGTTTCAGACATATATTCTCAGCAGATATTCAAGGTATCAGGCGAGTACATTCTCTGATCGTTTCATACTTGTCACGATTTATATTCTTGCTCTAGATTACTTTTACTTGATGCTGTCACGTTATCATCACGGATTAGTACTATACGGATCTCTTCTTGGGATGTTATCCCCCTTAGCGGGAGCATCGGATACTTTATGACATGTGTTTTATGTACATCATGTATTCCTCGCTTCTGTGTTATTCATGTACACTCATGTTCTCTCATGTTCTTACATGTACGTTCATGTACTCTCATGTTCTTTCATGTACGCTCATGTTTCCTCATGTGTTTCCTGTATAACCAAAATATCATGTCCGTAACGTAACGGGACTAGATCCTTGTGTATTAATTGTGGGTAGGGGTGAGTATAAATGGTCATATGATTTACCCATCATGTTCACTCTGTTACTTTTCATGTTTATCATGTACACATCAGCCTCATTGGCTGATGTCCCATATGTTCACTCATGTACATCATGTTCAATCTAAGCCAATTACATGCCATCTCGTACTCTAAATCACTAGTCACTTACTGTTCTTACTTATCATGTATATATTTCTAGTTATCAAATATCTCTCCTATTTCATGTACATCTTCTTACAGCATTTCATGTATCTTACTCTATTGCCTGCTTTATATTTCCTGCCTTGATATAAACTGCATGAGATGTACTGTGCTCGCTCCTGTCCTGACTGGACCTGTTGAAAATATTACAGAGGATGAGGATGAGGCCCTTTACACCACCTATTACGGAGCAGGCTTAGACGACACCTGCGACCTGGCTCCTCTGGAGGACCCAGCTGCAGTTCAGGATACTACTCCCATAGTCTAGGCTAGTCAGCTAGGCTTTATCTTCCTTTTCAGCATTGTTTTTGACTTTCAGTTGTTGTTTTGAGATGTATATATTCTTTCATATTCTGTAGTTGAGGCTTGTACTTGGAATGTTTCTGAGATGTTATCTTAGACACTAGACTCTTCTGAGTATCTGTACTTCACTTTTGAGTTCTATAACATATCGTACTTTTCTTTCCTAGTTGTGATTGAGTTTACATTCTGCTATGTCACCCCCATTCGGGGAGTATAAACTGCCTGGCATTATATATTGTTAGATGTTGTGACCTAGGACAGCGTTCTACCGCCGACAATGCGATGTAGGCTGGACGTACCCACTTCTCGTGCCCTTACTCTAGGGTACGGGTCGTGACAGTTGGAAGGTTGGATGACGAGGGATTCTTCAGTCTCTTCGAGAATAGTCAGTAGAAGCTTTCCAGAGGTTCGATGGTGACTGCCAGAGGAAGAAAGAAGTCCGGTCTCTACTAAATAGAGGGGAGCGTACAGGGGGCACATGAGGTAAATACAGTCAGTGATGCGTCTACCGAGTTGTGGCACAGGCGGCTCGGCCATATCAGCGAGAAGGGGATGAGCTACTTGGTGAACAGGAAGGTGATTCCGGGGCTCGAGTCTACAAAGTTGGAGAAGTGCACACACTACTTAGCTGGGAAGCAAAATAGGGTGTCTTTCCAAAGTCACCCAAGTTCAAGGAAGCTGGCGTTGCTCGAGTTGATTCACTCGGATGTCTGCGATCCTATGAAGGTAAAATCTATTGGTGGTACTTCTTACTTTGTAACTTTTATTAATGACTGTTCCAGGAAGGTTTGGGGCTATGCTAAGACTAAGTATCAGGTGCTGCCTACTTTCAAAGAGTTTCAGGCCTCTGTTGAAAGAGAGACGGGCAAGAAGTTATTGTGTGTTCGGTCTGACAACGACGGTAAATACATTGGTCCCTTTGATGCTTATTGCAGAGAGCAAGAGATACGACACCAGAAGACTCCGCCCATGATACTTCAGCTCAATGGTGTAGTGGAGCGCATGAACAGGACACTGATGGAGAGGGTGCGGTGTTTGCTGTCAGAAGCAAACTTGTCGGACAGTTATTGGGGTGAGGCTCTTCTCACAGCTGCTTATGTTATTAATTTATCTCCTAGTACTCCTTTGCAGGATGATGTGCCTGACAAAGTATGGTACGGCAAAGAGCCGTCATACAATTACCTGCGAGTGTTTGGCTGTAAGGCCTTCATGCATGTACCAAAGGACGAGAGGTCCAAACTTGAGCCAAAGATGAGACGATGCGTATTTGTCGGCTACGGTCAGGATGAGTTTGGCTATAGACTCTATGACCCGGTGGGAAAAAATCTCTATAGAAGCAGGGACGTGGTTTTCGTCGAGGATCAGACCATGACCAACACTCAGGATTCCGAGACGCCTTCTGAGGTTGAAGAATTGCCTGAGTTAGAGTCATTTCGCTTCGAGCAGTTTCCAGAGGACATCGCAGAGGATCCAATTATGGGGGAGCCAGTACATGGAGTTGCTCCCAGCCTTGATGATCAGCCTGCTGATGGTGGTCAGGGTGTCCTTCAGGAGGATCAGCATGCCGGAGAGGAAGTTCCTGAAGAGGAGGAGGCTGTTGGTATGCAGCCAGCACCAGTGGCTCCACTGAGAAGGAGCGACATAGTGCGTCGACCATCTACGAGATACTCACTGGGTGAGTATGTGCTATTGACTGAGAGGGAAGAGCCTGAAAGTTTTGTAGAGGCTATGGAAGACGAATATAGGTAGGAGTGGATGGAGGCTATGCAGGAGGAGATGAGTTCCTCATATGCCAATTCCACTTATGAACTGGTGCGATTGCCAAAGGGAAAGAAGGCTTTGAAGAATCGATGGGTGTTTAGAGTGAAGCAGACGAATAATGCTACTCAACCTCGATACAAAGCGAGACTGGTAGTTAAAGGCTACGGTCAGCAGAAAGGCGTAGATTACGATGAGATCTTTTCGTCTGTCGTCAAGAATTCGTCTATTTGGGTGGTGCTGCATTAGCAGCCAGTCTCGACTTGGAGGTCGAGCAGATGGACGTGAAGACGACATTCCTCCACGGTGATCTTGAGGAGGAGTTATACATGGAGCAGCCAGAGGGATTCTGTGAGAAGGGCAAGTCACATTTGGTCTGCCGGTTGAGGAAGAGCTTGTATAGTCTGAAGCAGGCTCCGAGGCAGTGGTACAGAAAGTTCGAGTCGTTTATGGGGGAGCATGGTTATGCACGGACGATGTCGGATCACTGTGTATTTGTGAGGTATTTTGCCGATAATAATTTTATTTTTTTTTGTTCTATGTAGATAATATGCTATTAGTGGGCCGAAATGCCACTAGGATAGCGGAGTTGAAGGGCCAACTGGACGCGACCTTTTCTATGAAAGATTTGGGTGCAGCAAAGACTATTCTTGGGATGGAGATCAACTTAGAGAGAGAGAGTCCAAGATGCTACATTTGTCCCCAAAAAAGTATATTTACCGGGTACTTCAGTGTTTTGGGATGGACGGGTCAAAGAAAGTGATTTGCCCCCTTGCGGCCCACTTTAAGTTCACTGAGGACTTGTATCCATCTACCGAGGACGAAAAAGAAGATATGGAACGGGTTCCATATGCTTCAGCTGTGGGGAGCCTTATGTATGCTATGGTGTGTACGAGGCCAGACATCGCTCATGCAGTTGGCACAGTTAGCAGGTATCTTTCAAATCCTGGAAGGGTACATTGGAGTGCGGTCAAGTGGATTCTACGATACCTTCAGGGCACTGTCGATTGGAGACTTTCTTTTGGTGGTGACGAGCCGAAGCTGGTTGGGTATACCGACGCTGATATGGCTGGAGATGTAGACACGAGACGATCGACTTCGGGCTATGTGATGATGTTTGCCGGAGGAGCGGTATGGTGGCAGTCGCGGTTGTTGAAGTGTGTTGCCTTGTCGACGATGGAGGCAGAATACATTACGACGACGGAGGCTTGCAAGGGGATGCTGTGGATGAAGAAACTGTTACAGGAAATGGGGCTGAAGCAAGAGCAGTATACTTTGCTTTGCGACAGTCGAAGTACTATTCACCTTGTGAAGAACCATACATTTCATAGTCAGTCCAAGAACATCGAGACTCGGTATCATTGGATACGGGATGTGGTTGAAAAGAAGGTCGCGGCACTTGAGAAGGTTCATACATATGACAATGGAGCGGACATGCTCACGAAGGTTCTACCGAGGGGGAAGTTTGAGTACTGCAGGCAGATCGTCGGAATGACGACCTCCTCCACCTAGTTGTGAAGGGAGAGATTTGTTGGAGTGGGTGGGGCTCCCAACCTATGTGGAGAAGACCCCGGAGTGCGACGAGCGCTGTCTGTATGTCAAAGGAGCTCGGGGAGGTGACGAGGACAGTCAGAGGAGGCGAAGGAGCTCGGGAGCAGTCGGGAGGAGTTGCTGGAACAGGGGAGGCAGAGTTCGGGCCGAACTTAGCCCCCACACAGAGTTTTGGCCGAACTCTGCCTTTTTGTTCCAGAACTGTTCCGGTTGCCAAACACAGAGTTCTGGCCGAACTCTGTGTCGTCGGGGCTGAAGCATTTTTCAGGGTGTTTAATCACCATGGGATCATATCCTACGGTCCAGGTTTTGCTACGGATTAGGGGATTTATACATGTTTATTTCTAACCCTAATCACAACACAACATTGAAGAACAAGAAAGAGAAAAGAGGCAAGAGTGCCATTGCAACTTTGGAATAGAAGAAGGAGGATTGAAGACCGTTTTCGAAGGAAGATTGTGTTCGGGTAATATCTACTCGTCGTCTTTGTTCTTCGTAGCCTTGTAATCATTATTCTTTCTTCTAAGTGTTGCGGGGATCCGATTTGGATCGGAAGAAGTTTGTAGAGGGTATACTCCTTTATTTCATTAGTGAAGGCTTCTCTGGGTTAGACTCCGATCGTCCCGTAGTTTTTCCCGCAAGGGTTTTCTACGTCAAAAATTCTCTGTGTCTGCGTGGTTTGTTTTTTTGGTGTTTTGGTTCGTGCGTTGTATTGCTCTGTTCTCTCGCAGGTACTCTCTAGTTTGGGGAAAGGTTTTCATGTTTCTTTTCCAATATAACCATCCTAACTAAGATCAATCCACTCTCTAACTATTCTAAAACTGAATTTAAATATCTATTTAAACTATTATCATACATACATACACATGGGGTGTCCCAATTTGGGATCTATCAAGTAGGGCACATGACACATATCTAAAATCCTCAAGAGAGCTCCAAATGGCCTCAAATTTGAATCTAAATGGGGTACATACATGGAGGTGGATCCTATGGATTCAAAACTAACTAATATGCACAGAAAATCAATTTAGAGGGTTGGTTTTAACTATTTGGAATGGAATCCCAATGATACTCCCAAGGACACGGCTCCGACACGAAGATCTTCTAAAAAGGACACTCCTCCTTGCACTTTGCTCCAAATCTTTGCTAGCACCCTCCCTTGGTAGTATGAGCAGGATGGATGGAAGTTTGGTGGAGGGATGTAAGGATTTGGAGATTAAATCAAAGAGAAAAGCTCTTTAATTTGGGGAAGAACACTTTGTGAAGGAAAAGAGGCAAGATGGAATAAAATAAAAGGAAGGGAAGCTAACCTAGCTATAGTGGCTGTCATTAAACCCTATTTGGGCCTTGGAAAAAAGCCCAATAAGGCCTCAACTAGTCCTCTTGGTTAATTTTAAGTTAGGTTCAAGTTTGGGATCAAAAGGGTTAAATTTAAGCCTCTAACTTAACCAATCTAACAAGTGGGATTAGTCTAAAATCACTAACTTAATTAGTGGGGTTTGTGGGCCATAACTAACTAATCTTGGGATCCTGTTTACAGTCTAAGCTACCCGGGTCACTAACACAAGTTGGAACGAAACGAAACTCAAATCCGACTAAACAAATCACGTAAAATCAATATTAAAATATAAAAATTTCCAAAATATTAAAATATGAAAATGACCAAAATCATAATACATCAATTTAAATATTTTTAAAATAATCTAAAATTCACTAATTAATCAAAATGCTAAATAATTCAAAAGTCACAAAATGACCAAAATATCCTTAGCCCAAAAAGTTGTAAATAGTCATTCTAATCACATGGTTAGGTCCCCATGGTCATGGTTAGTCTCTAGACTCAATAGTTCTAGGGTTCACTAGCTAACACATCAAAATTATAATTCACCAATTTTAGATAATATTAAATTAATTAAAAATTACTATAAATCATAAAACCTATTATTAAATAATAAACTTTTACAAAAGTTCAAAATTACCTTCATTTTAGAAAAGTTGGTGTTACACATATTCATTACATTCAATATTGCATACATAGATACGTGCATATTATTCATTCATATCCCATATACATGCATACTTCAGTTCATACATTATATTCATTCACATATCATTAAGTTGTATACATATACTTATTTTTATTACATACATGTCATTCATGCATATTAAATACATGCATCTATACATGATATACATTGTATACAACATGTAAAAATAGAAGAGGGAAAAAAGGGAGGAAACTGAAATGGAAAGGAAAGAGAAGGAAAAATGTAAAGAAAAGGAAAAACAGTGGACATATACATGCTTGCATCATATATTCTACATTACCATACATGCTATTATTATATATTGTATTACATTATGTATACATTATGCATTCATATCTATCATTACATGTATACTTTGCATTCATATCTAGCATTCATTATATACTTTCATGCATACATTGTATATCATTCTTTTATTCATGCATTTATGCATTACTTACATACATTACAATGATTGCATTCTTACATGCTTGCATTCAACCATATATACATTAACGTAAAGAGGATACATATCTTATATATCTTTTCATTCATCTGACATATCATGCATTACATACTCTACATTCATTTAATATCCACACTACATAGGCTCATAGGTTACACAAAATGCCTATGTCGTATAGTCACTCTTCTATTTAAAACCAATACTATACCAATTGGGCTTTTACTAAATTCTAGGATTAAAGTATGTCGTAGCCCTTTGTGTTACTTTCCGAAACTTCAAACGGATCGCATTTTCGTGTCCGAAAGCTTTCAAAATCGCGAAAATACCGAAACGCGTTCGTCTTTCGGACAGCTAACACTCAGACAATTTTACAAAAAGTTTTAAAATGTATTTTATCTATTAATATATATATATATTTGGAAAGCTAACTTCGATACGGTTCTTTTAAAAAAAACGGAAGGTTAATCAGAGTTCTAAGCTAAAAGTTATGACATTTGTAAGTTGCTATGGCTACTAAAAACGTGGATGAATATTATGACGAATTTGGGTTGTTTAGACAAAAGAAACACATCTCACTCTCCACACCACTCAAGACACACATCAAAACCACACTCCCCTCTCCTCTAACACAAGCACACCACTAACAACATATCCACACACATCTAAATATATGAAATAAATCTAACATACATATTATATATATACAAAACAGTCCATTATATAAAGAGACACTAAAATGACAAGTTGAGGCTAAAAATATGACATGTAGACTAAACCACTTAGATCTAACCATGGGTATCCAAATGAAACTCATTCTAACCATCCTAACTAACATCAATCCATCCTGTAACATGTCTAAAACTGAAATTAAGACACAATTAAACCTATTAGACATTAAACCAAACACATAAGGTATCCTAATTTGAGATCTAATAAGTAGGACATAAGACACAAATTCTAACTTGCTCTAGAGAGCTCCAAATTGCCTCAAACTTGAATCTAAAGGGGGTACATGCATGGGGGTGGATCCTATGGATTCAAAACTAACTAATATGTATAGGAAATCAATTTAGAGGATTGGTTTTACCTATTGGGAGTGGGATCCCAATGATACTCTCAATGACACGGTTCCGATACGAAGATTCTTCCAAAATAGACACTCCTCCTGGCACTTTGATCCAAATCTTTGCTAGCACCCTCCCTTGATAGTATGAGAAGGTTGGATGGAAGATTTGGTGAAGGAATGAAGAGATTTGAAGATCAAATCAAAGAGGGAACCTCTCTAATTTGGGGAAAAACACTTTGTGAAGGAAAAGAGGCAAGATGGAATAAAATGAAAGGAAGGGAGGCTAACCTACCTATAGTGGCTGCCATTAAACCCTATTTGGGCCTTGGAAGAAAGCCCAATAAGGCCTCAACTAGTCCTCTTGGTTAATTTCAAGTTAGGTTCAAATTTGGGATCAAAAGGGTTAGGTTTAAGCCTCTAACTTAACCAATCTAACAAGTGAGATTAGTCTAAACTTACTAAATTAATTAGTGGGGTTTGTCGGCCATGACTAACTAATCTTGGGGTCCCGTCTAGAGTCTACGCTACCCGTGTCACTAATACAAGTTGGAACGAGATGAAAATCGAACCTGACTTAACAAATCCCATAAAATCAATATTAAAATATAAAAATTCCCAAAATATTAAAATATAAAAAATGACCAAATATCATAATATATCAATTTAAATATTATTAAAATAATCTAAAATTTATCAATTAATCAAAATCCTAAATAATTCAAAAGTCACAAAATGACCAAAATACCCTTAGCCTAAAAAGTGGTAATTAGCTAATCTAATCACATGGGTTAGGCCTCCATGGTCATGGTTAGTCTCTATGCTAAGCAGCTCTAAGGTTACACTAGCCAAAGAACAAAATCACAAAATACTAATTTAATGATATTAAAATAATCAAAATTTACCAATAAATCAATAACATGATTTAAACCTATTATTAAATAATCAATTTTACAAAAGTTCAAAATTATCCTCATTTTAGAAAAGTGGTGGTTACAAATCTACCCTCCTTAGAAAAATTTCGTCCTCGAAATTAAGATGGTCGTACTCTTTCTAGGTTAAACCCCCAACAATCACGGTCGAGATAAATATATCTAGTAGAATACAAATTGTGGTCCTACTGGTCGTGATATCACAGTCTTGAACAAGGTAACTACACTATCTAGCATATCACAAGAAATTCTGACAGGTACTAATGAAATCACACAACAGGATAAAAAGAAGAACATGAAAGACAAACTTGCTAACCCGTCACCCATAGCGTCGGTCTCCTCGACCGACAGTGCAAAAGCCCTGCCCATCTGGTGCTGGGCGTGGTGCTGTGCCACATGTGGCCTAGCTTCCCCTCTCTGATCCTGTGCTCCGCCAAATGGAGGTGCTGTGGGGCAATCCATCATTCGATGAGCAGCAGATCCACAAAAGACACAAACCTTCAACCTCCTCCTACATTGCTCCCAAACATGCCCTGACTTCCTGCAGTAGCCACAAGGCCGCACCATGCGGTCCTGTCCTCGAGGCTGATATTGGGCCTGTTGAACTCTAGCTGGTGCCTGCATCTGCTGTAGCTGAGGCTGCTGATGAAACTGCCTCTGCTAAGTGTGAGGGCGCTTGGCCGGCCCGCACTAGAACCAGCTCCCAAAGCATCACCGTCTCTCTTGGGCCCAAGACCGTAGTCCTTCTCTGCTATCTGGGCATCCACCAATATCTCCTCAAAAGTTGCTTCTCGATGCCCAGATATGCGAGAGCGAACAGCGTGGATCAGGCCCCTCCAGAACTTGTGGGCCTTCTCTCCCTCATCCCGAACCATCCTTGGGGCGAATCGGCTTAAGCGAAAGAACTACGTCTCATACTCGACCACCGAAGATTTCCCCTGCACTAGTCCCGCGAAATGGCCCTCCAACGTGCTAAGAGCTACATCCGGGAAAAACTTCTCCTTGAAAAGCCTCTTGAAGTTCTCCAATGTCAACCCTTTCACCGATGCACGAGGGTCCATATGGTACCACGTCAAGGCGATATAAAAGAACTGACTCGCCGTTGCCGAAACCCACAGTCCTCTCGGAAGCTCTGCCAACACCAAACTCTGCTCCACATCCTCTAGCCAATCATCGGCGTAAAGGACGCCCTTAGTCCCCTTGAAATATCTAGGGTCAATCTTTTTGAAGTCTAACACTCTTCCAGGCCTAGCCTACTGCTAGGCGGGGGCGCCCTGAACCTAAGCTGTGGTCACATTCTCAATTGCAGCAAAAGCCAACTTGTGGGCACTATCCATGCTCTGGTGCAAAAAATTTGTCTGTCGTTGTTGCACTTCAGCCTGAGCCCTCTGGGCCCCCATCATCTCCCTGAATAGAGCTAACAGCTCTACGACCTCCACCGGAGCAGTAGGTGGTGGTGGAGGCTGAAGAATATCGAGAATAACTGTAGAAATCCTCGAAACAGGTGGAGGAGGACCCCCCAAAAGTAGCAGATACTCCTACGTGCGAAGACGTAAGGAGTGGTGCAGACCCAGATGCAGGATGTACCAGACGAGAGGTGGCACTTCTCTCAGTATCCACCGTTATGGAGCGAAGTGACCTAGTCTCTACTATCCTGAACATAGATCAAACAAGGAAGTCAATAATGGTTCAAGGATGACAGTATCAAGAAGGACATATATGAAATAGATTATTTAGATTTGAACAAATGTCAGAAGATTCAAATCCATGACAATTTTCTAGTTGGGATTGAGTACCCTCTCCGCTAAGCCTATCTCTCATTCCTAACGCATGCTCGCAGCAGTACAACTAAGTTGTCGCACTACCACAATATCACACCAATGTGACTTTGACCTACATAGGCCACCACTAAAAACGTGTCACAACCCGCACCCTGTGTAAGGGCACAGTGCGTAACAGCGCCCAGCCTATGCCGCAGAATCGACGGTAGAACGCTGTACAAGGTTACTACCTAAACAACAACTCACGCAATTATATAATGTACTTGTCAAAACTCAACTCCGAACGGAGGACAAGTATAAGATATGATAATACTCAATCACAGTCTAAGCACGATAAATAACACAGAATTACAAAGCTGTACTAACTCCAAACTCCAACAACTGATATAAACTACTAAAATAATAAATCTCAAACAATCTCAAAACAATGTCGAGATCTCAACTCATTACAACACAAGTTCAAATGAAAGTCTAAAGCAAGTCTACTAAGCTAATCTCCCGATCACTCCTGAGTGTCGTGGCCAAAGGTAGCTATACCGTCTCCGGATCCCAAGCAAGTAGGGCAAGTATCCTCAAGGCAACCATCTGTAATATTTTCAACAGGTCCAGTCAGGACAAGAACAAGCACAAAATTATCTAAAAATCCCAAGTAAATGATAAAGACTATAAAGCAGTTATAGACAATTATATTGATGAACAAGCAGTTTAGACAGTTAAAGAAAATAGAACGACAGTTAGAACAAGGTAAGTAAAACTAAGAAAAACAGAAGATCATGGCAATGGAGAGTAATGATGATATAAGTCCAGACAATATGATATAGTCAAGTGTTATCCCAAGGTGAGTCCAATACCAGATGAATCCAGTACGAGACGCGTCCAGTATATGATCAATGAATCCAGGGTAAGTCCAGACAGTAAATCCAGTGTGAGTCCTAATCATGACACTAACCAGTGTGTTTTAAAATATCGAGATCGACATATAAACGATTATAGGTACTCAGGAACATCGCACACTTAGCCAAGTGTGGGATGGCTAGCATCCCAGTTGATTCCAGCAAAAGGGGTGATTCCAGTATTTGGGATATGTCTACATGTCTTACTCAAATATTTTCCCGCCCAACAAGTACAAGTAAAACCATAATCCGACACGAAATAAATACAAGTCCAGACAGGACATGATAATGCCAGTACGTGATTCTAGGTTAATTCCAGTGATGATTCAGAAATAGAGGCCAGACTGTAAGGTATGTGTCGCATACAATGGAACTAGTAAATATCAATATGTGTTGGTAACAGAGAATCAAATAGAACTAACTAGAACTAAATACATAAAATGACAAGTAAATAAAAGAACTATCAGAGAATGTACTCGCCTAATACCCTGTGCAACTGATGGAAATAGATATTTGAACCTGAGTCACAATGTCCTAAATAAAGCAATACAGGTTACGATGTGTTCAAATATGTAATAATGGAATTCTATAATGCAACTACATGATTCTTAGCCATTCTAGGTCAACTGTGGTCAACTCTGGTCATCACTCTAGTCAAACTAGGTCAACTCTTATCAAACTATAAGTCTAACCAACAAGTCATATAGGGTAAACCACTCTAGGCCTATATACAATATAGGTACAATACATACATGCATATTCATTACATTCTTTATTACATACATAGATACTTGCATATCATTCATTCATATCCCATATACATGCATAATTCAGTTCATGTATTATATTCATTCACATATCATTAAGTTGCATACATATACTTATTTTCATTACATACATATCATTCATGCATATTACATACATGAATTTATACATTATATACATTATATACAACATGTAAAAATAGGAGAGGGAAAAAAGGAGAAAAACTGAAATGGGAAGGAAAGGGAAGGAAAAATATAAAGAAAAGGGAAAAGAGTGGACATATACATGCTTGCATAATATATTCTACATTACCATACATGTTATCATTATATATTGCATTACATTATGTATACATTATGCATTCATATCTTCATTAAATGTATACCTTGCATTCATATCTAGCATTCATTATATACTTTCATAAATACATTGTATATCATTCTTTCATTCATGTATTTATGCATTGCTTACATATATTACATTGATTGCATTCTTACATGCTTGCATTCAACCATATATATACATTAATGTAAAGAGGATACATATCATATATATATTATTTCATTCATCTGACATATCATGCATTACATACTCTACATTCATTTAATATCCATACTACATAGGCTCATAGGTTACACAAAATGCCTATGTCGTATAGTCACTCTTCTATTTAAAACCAATACTATACTAATTGTGCCTTCACTAAATTCTAGTATTAAAATATGTCGTAGCCCTTTGTGTTAGCTTTTCGAAACTCAAACGGATCGCATTTTCGTGTCCGAAAGCTTCCGGAATCGCGAAAACACAAAAACGCGTTCGTCTTTCGGACATCTGACACTCAAACAGTTTTACAGAAATTTTTAGAATATATTTCATCTATTAATATATATATTTGGAAAGCTAACTTCGATACAGTTCTTTTAAAAAAACGAAAGATTAATCGGAGTTTTAAGCTAAAAGTTATGATATTTCTAAGTTGCTATGGCTACTAAAAACGTGGATGAATATTATGACGAATTTGGGTTGTTTGGACAAAAGAAACACATCTCACTCTCCACACCACTCAAGACACACATCAAACCACACTCCCCTCTCCTCTAACAGAAGTACAACACTAACAACATATCCACACACATCTAAATATATAAAATATATCTAACATACACATTATATATATACAAAACAGTCCATTATATAAAGAGACACTAAAATGACAAGTTGAGGCTAAAAATATGACATGTAGACTAAACCACTTAGATCTAACCATGGGTATCCAACTGAAACTCGTTCTAACTATCCTAACTAACATCAAATCCATCCTCTAACATGTCTAAAACTGAAATTAAAACACAATTAAACCTATTAGACATTAAACCAAACACGTAAGGTGTCCTAATTAGAGATCTAATAAGTAGGACACAAGACACAAATTCTAACTTGCTCTCGAGAGCTCCAAATGGCCTCAAACTTGAATTTAAAGGGGGTACATGCATGGAGGTAGATCCTATAGATTCAAAACTAACTAATATATATAGGAAATGAATTTAGAGGGTTGGTTTTACCTATTGGGAGTGGGATCCCAATGATACTCTCAAGGACACGGCTCCGATACGAAGATCCTTCCAAAATGGACACTCCTCCTTGCACTTTGATCCAAATCTTTGATAGCACCCTCCATTGATAGTATGAGAAGGTTGGATGGAAGTTTTGGTGGAGGAATGAAGAGATTTGGGGATCAAATCAAAGAGGGAAGCTCTCTAATTTGGTGAAGAACACTTTGTGATGGAAAAGAGGCAAGATGGAATGAAATGAAAAGAAGGAAGGCTAACCTACCTATAGTGGCTGCCATTAAACCCTATTTGGGCCTTGGGGGAAAGCCCAATAAGGCCTCAACTAGTCCTCTTGGTTAATTTTAAGTTATGTTCAAGTTTGGGATCAAAAGGGTTAAGTTTAAGCCTCTAACTTAACCAATCTAACAAGTGAGATTAGTCTAAACTTACTAACTTAATTAGTGGGGTTTGTGAGCCATGACTAACTAATCTTGGGGTCCCATCTAGAGTCTACACTACCCGGGTCACTAACACAAGTCGAAACGAGATGAAAATCGAACCCGACTTAACAAATCCCATAAAATCAATATTAAAATATAAAAAATTTCAAAATATTAAAATATAAAAAATGACCAAATATCACAATATATCAATTTAAATATTATTAAAATAATCTAAAATTGGCCAATTAATCAAAATCCTTAATAATTCAAAAGTCACAAAATGACCAAAATATCCTTAGCCTAAAAAGTGGTAATTAGCTAATCTAATCACATGGGTTAGTCCTCCATGGTCATGGTTAGTCTCTAGGCTAAGCAGCTATAAGGTTACAATAGCCAAAGAACAAAATCACAAAATACTAATTTAATGATATTAAAATAATCAAAATTCACCAATAAATCAATAACATGATTTAAACCTATTATTAAATAATCAATTTTACAAAAGTTTAAAATTATCCTCATTTTAGAAAAGTGGTGGTTACATCCCCAAGCCATACACCAAATTTCACGTGTCCATGTGACACAGATACTGCCACCCGATCAGCAGGGCACGCGCGTGCATCTCGGGCTGTGGTTCGTATCCGATTCTGGACACGAACGCGATGCAAGTCGTGCTCAGTCTAATACAGAATCAAAAGTCATGTTTAGATCTACAAATCCAATCAATTATATTTCAAAATTATGAATAAAAATTCCTTTATGGCATTTCATCAAACACATGCATATTTGTACTGATACGTATCCGTTACGGATACCAAATCGATACAAATTCCTACGAAATTCATCCTACAGCTAGGGGACACCTAGATGGATGCATCTACGGCCATAGTTCATGAAATTATAGTTTTGGAGATGTAGAAGCATGGAAAATATGGGATTCATGCGGATCACAACTGGCCGCATAAGTACTTTGGGCCAAACTGGTCCGCATAAAGGTGAGCCGCATGACAGAGTTGGCACCCCATGCATCCCATCTGCAACCAAACTGATTCGAGCCGCAGAAGGAAGATATGTGGCCAAGCTGATCAGTCCTTCTGATAAAGCTGACAAATGCTGTCAAAACTGACAAAAATGATAGCTGTGACACTCTGAAAAAAAGATAAGACTTGATCAGACAAAATGACATTTCACTAAAAACAGGGTTCACCCGAGCCGCATGAAACTTATGCGGCTCAACCTATGCGGCCCTAAAGTCTCTAAGCTTCATGCAGCCAAGTGTGACTGTAACCTAAGCCGCATGAGCTTTATGCGGCCCAAAATACAGAATCTATGCGGCTCAAAAGTCCCTAAGCTACATACGGACTAAGGGAGACTGCGACCTAAGCCGCATGAGTCTTATACGGCGCAACATGGCCGAGAACTGAAAGACTTATGCGGCTCAAAATGACTCCAGCAGATTGATTCTATCCTGCGATAGAACACGTGGCTGGCTGACCAAGTCTCAACCACCAAGATTTATTGCAACAAAATCCCAACAAATTGCCAGCTGGCAGCCGAAGAGCGGGTCTTTACGTGCGGTAGCCACGTGGCCATGGGCCATCTATGCAGCTCAAAACACATATCATTATAAATAGCAGGGTACCACACCCCTGCAAAAGGTTGGCAACCTACGAAGGGCATTTTCTTCAAGAGCTAAGACCGCGTCGGACAGTCCAAGGAGTAAGGCAGAGTTGATATATTTTCCCGAGCCTCCACCGTCACCCCCCAGATTCAAAAAATAAACAATTGTACTTAGATTGTTTCCTAGGATTTCTTTCTAGGCTTTTCTTTGTACAAGCGAGTTTGCAATCAATTTTAGTGTTTCTATGAAACCTGTCTTTGATATTTTAATGGCAAACACGATGTCGACTCTGCTGGAGACGTCCTTCTCCTCTGATGAGAAGCTGGTGAAGCAATCCGATGCGTCCAAGCTCGGTTCTATGCAGCAAATGCTTGTGGTTCATTTTGGCCAACAAGCCTTCGAAGAAATGCTTTCTGAAGGGAGCGTCAGCCCGTCACAGAAGCGAGCAAACTCAAAGAGAACCCGCAGGACGTCGAAGCGCAAAACTGTTGCCCCCGACCAGGTTCTCGAAGAAGCTCCTTCTGCGGCCCAAGACGGTGATCAAAGCTCTCCTGTGACTTTGCTTTCGACCGCAAAGGACCCCACTGTCCCCACCCTGCAAATAAAAATACTACTATGCTAAGTTTTTGGGGGCACGTGGGAAATCCATGCGGATGAAGAAGAGGCCGCATAAGAGAAATTGGCAGTCTATCCATGCGGCAGCCAACTCTGGCCGCAGGCAGATGACCCATACGGCTGCCAACTCTGACCGCAGGAAGATGGCCCATGCGGCAGCTAACTCTAGCCGCAAAAAGATGGCCCATGCGGCAGCCAACTCTGGCTGCAGAAAGATGGCCCATGTGGCAGCCAACTCTGGCCGCAGAAAGATGGCCCATGCGGTAGCCAACTCTGGCCGCAGGAGCATGGCCCATGCGGCAGCTAATTCTGGCCTCAGACATGATGTCTCATACGGCCCTGTCAGAAGCTCTGTATTCGACCGTCTCTCATTGTCACGCCCCAGAACCAGAATACTAGAGAGCGGGGGCAGACATAGCCAGCTACGTATATTGAAATAGAATATATCTCAACTATACGGTCACGGCTGTCTAGATATGAGGGTTTACTACAAGCCAGCAGTCTCTTAAGGTCAAGCCTATCGTCTCAATCTCAAGCAATTAACAGAGTTACAAGATATTAGAGCATCAAATATATATATATAAGGCGTCCCAAATATTACATATTGGATGATCATGAAGCTAGTCGTACAAAATGATAGGACTAGCAAGAGTTCAGTCATACATGATCAACCCTAGGATTTGTTAATCATGTTTACAGCCCGTAGGCAGACAGTAAGTAAATGTGCATCGAGCTAACAGGTGCTCGTCGGCTAAACGCCTCAAAAGAATAAATTTACATATAAGTGGGTGAAACAAAAAGGAAAAACCTACTCGTAGCCCGGGTTCCGTCTAGTGTTCACCATTGGGCTGGAAGCTTGGTAGATCCTCGGGAGCTGCTCCGAAATCTGGCCACACAAAACCAGCTGGGTCAAACCCCAAAAAGAGCAAGTGCCACAAGGAGGCCACAAATAAGAACAAAAGCCAGCATATCAGAACATAAAGAATAAAAGGAAAGTACAAGTAATAAAAGTACACAGAGCGATAAACGACTAGGGACGTGGAACCATTCTGGGAGCCAGGTGACAATCCTTAAACCAAACAAGGACCGGGATTGTAACCCTTCGCCTGAATAGCTCATTGTCTCTACTCATTTATCGTTAAGATAAGGAAAACAAACATGCTCAGGAGATAGCAGGTACTGGAGCTAGACAAGACTTAGACAAGGCTGGACATCATGCATTTACAAGCGGCCACGCAATTAATACGGCTTACTACTTTAACTAACTAGGGTTATCACAAGCCTTAACAAGATGCAAGTGAGAAACTCCCAGTCCCAAGCCCTGCAGACTATCCAGTTATCCTTTCGCGGGTTGAGAGTTATAGGTGGGTACATTGCTCGGGAGACAAATGTACCCTTAGGTGACTTAGAGGGTGCAACACATGACAGTGTGCTGGAAATGTGCTCTACTCGTCGGCAAGCTACAAGTCCATTAAAGCGCCCAGATAACGAGATTGCCTGTGACTGGGAATTCTCCATGTTCTAGTTTGATCTAATCATTAGCCTAATCTAATTTAGCGCGAGTCCCTGGCCGTGGTACCCAGGAAGTCACGTCCTAGACATGATGCAAGACAAGACAAGTGGATTGTACAAGCAAGCAAGCAGGAACACCCACGGTGTCAAGTTGATTATACGAGTCAAGTTACAAGTTACAAGTCAAGTCAGGAGTGCGCCGCCACGGGCCACTATCAAGTTATCAAGATAAATCATGTCAGGGTACTTGTCAGGAGCGCACCACGACGGGCACTCTCATGTCAGGTTGGTCATGTCAGAAGTGCACCACTATGGGTCACTGTCGTGTTATGCTAGTTCCTTGTCATACCATGCCATGTACCATAGTCATTCCAAACATATTAAGTAAAAATCAGTTCGTGACAAAAGGCGTAAGGATATAAAATGGACGTAAAATATCTCATATAGTACCAATATATATAGGACAATAGAAGAGCCAAGCTTAGAGAAATAAAACCAAAACTCCAAGAGCCAATGGTTTGCGCAAGGGGTCAGGGGGATAGATTGCGCAGGTGTCAGCTGCGCAGGGTGCCAAGTGCGCAGGGGCACAGGGCGCAGGGGCAGATTGCGCATGAACAGACTGCACAGGAGTGAATTGCGCAATGGTCGAGTGCGCAGGGGTTACTTTGCGCATGGCTGGCTTGCGCATGGCTAGCTTGCGCCAGCGCAATCCAGCGCAGCGCAAAGCACTGGCTGAACCTATGCGCAATCGGCCATGCGCTAAAGAGCACAGGCCGGGGTGCACAAACGGTCAAGTGCTAAAGAGCACTGGCCGAGAGCCTTCACCAAGGCTGAGATGAACTCCTCAAGAATACCAAAAACTTCAAATCTTCATAACTTAGCCAAATCAAAACCAAATCTAGATTTTCAAAGTTCTAACTTGAGTAAAATTGAATTCTCTTCCACATGAAAGCATCAAAACATGCAAAAATCGAAGTTTAATGGATCAAAACCAAGGATTTT
Source organism: Iris pallida (assembly GCA_029216955.1). Taxonomy (NCBI): domain Eukaryota; kingdom Viridiplantae; phylum Streptophyta; class Magnoliopsida; order Asparagales; family Iridaceae; genus Iris; species Iris pallida. Next base: position 97,852 of record JANAVB010009597.1, read on the forward strand.
CAAAAATGGTTAAAACCTAGATCTAGAAAAATAAAAGCTCTAAATCACAAAATGTTAAGTTCTAAAGTTGTTCTCCATGGCCTAATCTAGTTAATGGACAAATAAAAAGTGGTGCTTATTTGATGGCAAGGTGCACTTGCCTATGGGTTGGGGAGTTCTGTGGAAGAAGGAAGAAGAAGAAGTTGTAAGAAATTAATGGAGTTATGGAGGAGAGAGAAAAGGTTGATAGGTTTTAATGAGGGTGGTTATGATGGAATGGAGGTGGAGAATAGGCTAAGGTGTTCCACTCATGATGAACCAAACCAAACCAAACCAACTCCACAAAATAAAACCAAGCCATGGTCCAAACCCATTATGAGAAACCAAAATCTGCAAGTCGAGAAAATAAAATACGTGCCAAAAATCAAATTACGAGTACTAATACGAAATACAGGAAATGGGGGTGACAACTCTACCCACCTTCAAAGAATTCTGTCCTCGAAATTTAATCAAGGAGCTAGAGATTGACACGACAAGCTATACTAAGCACAGACAAGCTACACTAAGCAGTTCAATCATACAATCATACAATGCAAGCAAGGAAGGGAAAGCGTAAGGCATAAGAAAGACATTATACCTCACGAGTCAAACATGTAGGGATATCGCGATCGGACGTCGTTCTCATGCTCCCACATTGACTCACCTAGAGAGTGATGACCCCAAGCAACACGGACTAAGTTAATAGTCTTGTTCTTGAGCGTCTTTTCCCTCCGGTTCAAAATAGACACGGGCCTCTCCTCATACGAAAGGTTGGTACCAACAACCAATTCCGAATGATCTAAGATATGGCTCGGGTCCGGGATGTACCGTCTTAATTGGGATACATGGAATACATCATGTACCTCACTTAGCGACGGCGGAAGAGCGAGACGATAGGACACATCGCCTACTCGCTCCAGAATATCGAACGGTCCTATATACCTAGGACTAAGCTTTCCCCGCACGCCAAAGCGAATGACGCCGCGGGTAGGCGAGATCCTAAGGAATACATGGTCGCCGACGGCAAATTCTAAGGGACGCCGATGAGCATCGGCCCAATGGCGCTGGCGATCCTGAGCAACTCGGAGGTGATCTCTGACTTTCCTGACCACTTCAACCGTCTGAGAAATCAGTTCTGGACCGAGCATCTGCCTCTTTCCGACATCGTCCCATGCTAACGGGGATCTGCACTTCCTACCATACAGAGCCTCAAAGGGTGCCATCTGGATACTGGCCTGAAAACTATTATTGTACGAGAATTCCACCAGGTGCAGGTAATCCTCCCACGAACCACCGAAGTCAAGGGTACACGACCGCAACATATCTTCAAGAGTTTGTATAGTACGTTCTGACTGCCCATCTGTCTGCGGATGATACGCTGAGCTGAACTTGAGACGAGTCCCCAAACTTTGATAAAGACTGCGCCAGAAATGCGATATGAATCTCGTATCCCTGTCTGATACTATGCTGACTGGCACTCCGTGAAGTCGGACGATCTGCCTGAGATACATTTCTACTAGCTGTGCCGTCGACTGTCCAACTCTGAATGGAAGAAAGTGTGCCACCTTGGTAAGCCTGTCCACAATGACCCAAATAGCATCTCTGCCGGCCGGAGATCTGGGTAATCCAGTCACGAAATCCATGGTTATGTGTTCCCATTTTCATTCTGGGATCGGCAAGGGTTTAAGAAGTCCAGCTGGCCTCTGATGTTCAACCTTGACCTGTTGGCAAACCAAACATCGAGAGACATACCGGGCTATCACCCTCTTCATACCATTCCACCAAAAGTGTTGACGAATATCTCGGTACATCTTCGTGCTGCCTGGGTGGATGGAATACTGCGAACTGTGAGCCTTTGCCATGACTTCCTGTCTGATATCTCCACTGGGTACACAAAGACGCGTGCCATGTCGAAGCATACCATCCTCATGAATACATAAATCTGGCCTTCTTTCTGCCTCGCACTCTGCTCTGAGCCACTGAATCTTGGAATCTCTTAACTGTGCGGTCCGGATCCTCTCAACTACGGTAGACTGAATCTGTAGGCTGGCCTTCAGGGCCACATTGGAAGGAAGAATCACTTCAATTCCCATCTTCTAAAAATCCGACAATAACTCTGGTTGCGCCGTCAGGAAATAAACTCCGGCTCTCCGGCTCAACGCATCTGCTACAACGTTGGCCTTCCGTGGATGATACTGTAAATCCACATCGTAGTCCACCAGTAGCTCGAGCCATCTTCTCTGCCGCATATTAAGATCCTTCTGGGTGAAAACATACTTCAGGCTCTATGATCAGTAAATATCTCCACTCTGTCTCCGTACAAGTAGTGCCTCCACAACTTAAGTGCAAATACTACTGCTGCTAGCTCCAAGTCGTGGGTCGGGTAATTCTTCTCATGATCACGGAGTTGGCGTGACGCATAAGCAATTACCTTCCCTTGCTGCATCAAAACACATCCCAATCCTCTGCCTGAAGCGTCGCAATAAACTTTGAATCCTCCGGTCCCATCTGGAAGTATGAGAATGGGAGCCGTTATCAAATTTCGCTTCAACTTCTCAAATGATTCCTGACATTCTGCTGTCCAAACGAACGACACATCCTTGCGGGTCAGCTGGGTCATCGGTGCTGAAATCCTTGCAAAATCAGAGACGAACCGCCGGTAGTAGCCGGCCAATCCAAAAAAGCTGCGAACTTCTGCCACTGAGCTGGGTACTGGCCATACCTCGATAGCCACAATCTTCAGGGGATCCACTTCCACTCCTCCTCTGGTAATGATGTGACCCAAGTAAGAAATGCGATCGAGCCAGAACTCGTATTTACTGAACTTGGCGTACAACTGGTGCTCTCTGAGAATATGGAGGACAACTCTGAGATGCTGCTCGTGCTCTGCTTCACTCTTGCTGTAGACCAAGATGTCATCAAGGAACACTATCACAAACTGATCCAAGTAAGGCATAAAAATACGGTTCATGAGGTCCATGAACACTGCCGGCGCATTGGTCGCTCTAAAGGGCATAACTAGAACTCCCAATGCCCGTACCTAGATCTGAACGCCGTCTTCGGGATGTCCTGCTCCCTGACTCTGATCTGGTGGTATCCTGACCGCAAGACTATCTTCGAGAAAACAGAAGCCTCCTTGAGTTGATCAAACAAGTCATCTATCCTTAGAAGAGGGTATCTGTTCTTGATTGTCACTGAGTTCAAGGTACGATAATCTACACATAACCTGGACGTACCATCCTTTTTTTTCACAAGAAGCATCGGGGCTCCCCAAGGCGATCCACTAGCACGAATGAATCCCTTGGTTCTAAGTTCTTCAATCATCTTGTACAAAATCTTCAACTCTGAAGGCGCCATTCTGTAGACTCGCTCTGATACTGGTGCTGTCCCGGGAATCAAGTCAATGGTGAACTCGATCTCCCGCTCTGGTGGCATCCCTGGAAGTTCCTCTAGGAAGACATCTGGAAACTCTTCAACTATCCGGGGCAACTGCACTGCTGCTACTGCCATCCGCAATACTGGAGGAGATGGCTCTACTGTGCCTCTGGAGAATGAAAACTCTGGCTCTCCGGGAATACTAAAGACAACTCTGCCAACATGGCAGTCTATCCTAGCATAATGGTTCCTCAACCAATCCATGCCTAGGACTACATCATAGTCTGCCATAGGGAACTCTTTGAGCCTAGCGGGGAACTCTCTACCGCTAACTACGATCCAACACGAAGAAAACACTCGATCTACTCCCACAAGACCATTACCAGTAAGTATATTGAGCCTCACTGATAATGACTCGGGCTCCAATCTTATCCGTATCGCGAATCGTGTAGACATGAATGAATGCGATGCACCAGAATCAAATAATACAGATGCTGGAAAGGTGTTGACGAGAATAGTACCTGCCACTACCTCACCTGGTGCAACTTCTTCTTCCATGGTCATCATCATAGCCTGACCTCTAGCTGCGGGTCCTCTCTGCTGGGAACCCCTCTGTCGACTCTGTGCTGGAGCCTGGGTGAACTGCTGCTGGAAGGCCTGGGCCTGGGGCGCCAATGGCCTCGGGTACTGCTGTTGCTGCTGCTGCTGGACTGGAACTGGGGTGTAGAAGCATGGAAAATATCAGAATAATGGTCCATGTGGCTCCGGATATGAAGCCCATGCGGCTCATATGGGAGCTGTCTTATACGGTTCAAAAGAAGACTCTCAGTCTCATGCGGCTTATGAGAGTGTATGCGGTTCAACAGGAATATGCGGCTCGATCGAGGCTGCATGTCCCCTTGTGATCCTTCCCTACAGCTGGCCATTTGAGTAGTGGCCTCATTTAATACTCTGGCACGACTCGACGACTGTGATGGCTCTGGCATAAAGTGTCATAATGGCTCTGCCATAATGACAGACGCTTCGGGAAAAGAAGAAGATCTCTGACCCAATCCGTCAGAAATCCTAGGTTGCCACGCGGTAAATCTCATGCGGCTTAAAGAGAGAACAGCTTCATGCGGCTCACTGAGAAGTCACCCTATATGACTAGCAGAAATCAACCATATGTGGCCCACTGAGAGCTCAGCCCCTGCGGCTCAATACAACGCTAGCTCATGCGGCTCGCAAAGACTATGCATATGCGGCTCATTGAGAGTTCGTTCCCTGCGGTTCGATGAAGCATTGTCCTATGCGGCTCACGAAGAGTATCTCCCTGCGGTTCAAGTGTTGCCCATCCTATGCGGCTCTGGCAAGACCCACGATCAAAACACGTGGCATCAGATCAATCAACGATTTAACCGAATCTCAACAAATATATTTGACATCATCGTCATAATTACTAAGATCAGGGCATATCATTTATCATCAAGCCAATGGGACACATGGCGAGCAATCGGGCATTGGTATAATCAATCATGAAGATTTAAAGCAATCAACATTAATTGCTCACAAGATTCGGTGCTATCCTCATTAATGGCCGAGATTCATTGTAATCAGGACCAAGGGTTCAGATAGATTGAAGGAGCGCCGACATTCTAAAACAATGATCATTAGCAAACCCTAATGGTCATACCCCACTCTTATAAATAGCCAGCATCATTTCTTTGCACAGGGGCCGGCAACAAAAAGAATAAAAAAATATAGAGAGTCAGAGAGAGAATACACACAGAGAGAGAGAGAAGCCAGAAGAGCAACAGAGGAGCAAAAAGAGCACTTCTTCGTCAACGCCAACCATCTTTTCACAAGGAGCCAAGGCTGCATACCGATCGTCCAAGGAGTAAGGCAAGGCTGCCGTCGCCTTCCCGAGCCTCTATCGTAACCCCCCAGAATCTAAAATAAACAATTGTACTTAGACTGCTGTACCTAGGTTTTCGTTCCTAGGCTTTCTTTGTACAAGCGAGTTTGTATTGTGAGTCTAAGTTCAGTCCTCCGATAATTGTTCTGTACTTTTACAATCAATGGCAAACACGATGGCGACTCTGCTGGGGACCAACTTCTCCACGGTTGAGGAGTTGGTGACGCAATCGGATACAGCCAAACTTGGCTCCACGCAACAAAAGATGGTCGTCCGCTTCGACCAACAAGCGTTTGAAGAGATGCTCTCCGAAGGAAGCGCAGGCCCGGTCCAGAAGCGCACCCGTACGACGAAGGCTCGCGAAGAGTGGAGGCCAAAATCATTTGCTCCTCCCCAAGCCCCCAACTGTGTACCCTCTGTTGCTCAAGACGGTGAGAAGGACTCTTCTGTAGCCCCACTTCAGACCGTAGACAACTCTGTTGTCTCCAAGTCCGACAGAAGAAAACACTATGATGCTGGACTTGCAGAGGCAAAGAGGAACTCTATGCGAACTGAGCCGCATAGGGGTGCTAGCCGAGTGAAAAAGGCTCATGCGACCACAGTCGCTGGCCGCATGAAGAAGAATCATGCGGTCACATCTGGCAGCCGCATAGTTTATGCAGCTACAGTCGCTAATCACATAGATGAAACACATGAGGCTACAGGAGGCAGCCGCTTGCAGAGAACCCATGCGGCCACTATTGCCAACCGCATGCGGCCAGCCTGTACGATCGTGACTCCTAACCGCCCAAAGACAACTCATCCGATAGCAGAAGATGACCGCATGCAGACAGCCTACACGGTACCCAACTCTGGCGGCATATCATCCGTTCCACGCTTCTCTTGATCGGTCTTCGACCGTCTCTCATACGGTCCCGACCCTGATGATTCTCTGTATGATAAGCCAGACTCTGTGGCATTCAACTTGGACTCCTCCTATTACGCACCCACAAGTGCTAAAAGAAGGAAGTCTAGGGCAGCGCGGGCTCTTCGAGCCCAGTCAGCTGTCCCAACCTCTGACTATCGGAGCGCCCCGTTGACTATCACACGGGCCTCGGATGGAAAGTTGTATACAACTGCTCAAGTCCAGCCCCCCGCGGCGAACAGACAGAGTGGTTCCTCTGACCTGCAGGAGACGATCCTCCACAAACGCAAGGAAAGAGAAGGAGTGTCGGTGTGCAAAGAGTCCTCGCTTGGACATCGCTGTACCCAAATCATCGTAAATTGCTGCTGCAACAACACGACAATGACAGAAGCGCGGCCATCCGTCTTCCAAAGGCTACAACACCCAAACTCAGAAGATGAGGCACCTCCTGTTGTCTCCTGCAATTCTGCTCAAAAAGTTTCCGCCGAAGAGAGGAGGAAGAAAACGAGCGTCTCCAGTCCGAAGATATCAACCATTACAACTAAGAAACTGTCGTCTAAACGGCTGCCCTCCACTGGTGTATTCCAACACACCCGTTCAAAGACGAAATTTACCTCGATGGGAAATTCATCATCCACATCGTTGGGGTTTGAAGGAGCTGGGGGCAACACTCCTCCGAACATCCGCAACAATCCGATGTTCCAAGGAACCGAGTCCGCACAAACAACTCTTCCATCAGGAGCAACGGACGCTGATGCCCCCGAGGACATCCGTAACTATCAAGACAAGGCAAGCTCTGAAGCTGGGGATATCGTTCCCTCCGAGTCCGAGCCCGAAGAGAACATTCCCACCTATTCCGATGACTTCTCGGTGCATGGGTACGACTCAGAGGTCACATCCTCCACCGTTCCTTCCATCACTCCTCATGTAAGAACGGTGTTCATGATGGACAGCGATCAAGGTGGTTCCAGTGATCGCCAGCGCATCGACAGTCTCGAAGCCATATTACTTGCTTTGGTCAAGTCTGTAGACGAGATTAAAGCGGCCCTGCCCACTTTACAAGGAGGAGCGCCTGGTCAAACAAACACAGGCCCCGCGGTCAATATAGATTCGAACTCAGCGGCACCAAACCTGGGTAATAATCCTCCCGAAATAACAGCCCCCGCCGCGACAGATGAGACCCAAGAAGTAAGAAGAGAGGTCCAAGAGCTCCGTGCCATGTTTCATGCCCGAGAAAACGCTCAAGATCTCAGAATACGGCAACCATATCCTGCTGAGTGGAGGGATGTTCCATTCCCACCAAGATATAAGTCGTTCAACATCAACCCGTATGATGGCAAAACCTCAGCAAGTCGATACATCACTTACTTTGAGGTCACCACCGACCATCTGCCCCATGAAGATGCGATCCTCACACGGTTATTCATTGGAGCATTGGAAGGAGTCGCCTTTGATTGGTACCGCAATCTACCGGACAACTGCATCCATTCCTTCGTCGGCTTCAAGCGCATGTTCTTGGAACGATTCTATGAAGTAGGACAAGACATCACTATGTCCACTCTCATGGACGTCATCCAAGGGGAGAAGAAGCTAACAAGGAACTACATCGAGCGGTTCTGCCAGACCGCCATGAAGCTGCCTTCCGGAAATCCGGATTCTTCTTTGATCGAAATCTGCCAAAAGAGACTGCTCCCAACGATCAGTCTCTGGATGGGCGAGAGTCAAATCAAAGATTGGAAGGCGTTCATCATCAGCGCCACAAGCGCTGAAGAACGACTGAAGAAGGCCCGCCAACTGGGGTTGCACATCTCAGAAGGAGAAAACAAGGGCAAGCGTCTCAACAACGATAATGGGGGTAACCCCTCCAACAATCGGGACAGTAAGGGAAAATAGGCTATGGTGGCCGACACGGCCCAAAAGCCCGAGCCATGGCCAGCAGACAAGCAATGGCCTCAGATCACTTACTCTTTCGAAGACGGCCACGTCAAGCCTATCTTAGACATGCTTATACAAGAAGGTAGAATTTAGCTTCCTCCACCAAGACGGGAGCCTCGGCCGGCTGATTTGGAGAACCCGAAGTTCTGCCATTACCACCGTTATGTACACCACGCTATACATGACTACTACCAACTAAAACGGTACATCCAAAGCCTCATCGATTCGAACGCTCTGGCCATCCACTTCGAAGAGGTAACCGTAGCAGCCAATATGGTGTCCGTACAATTCGGCAACTTCCCTCCAACGGAGACCCAAGACGGGGTAATTCCCGTCCCTCTCGCGACAATGGAGATTACCAATCTTCCCCCGCCCCGAGAACAAGCTGCTGGTCTAGTACCTCTCACCACCTCAAGAGGAGAGGTCATGTGGGTCCATCCAGACTTGGTGTCAGAAGTAACTCGGCCCACACCATCTCCCACCAACAAAAAGAGTGGAAAAATCAAGACCTGCCGCACAATTTCAGCATACAACAAGGAAGCTACAGCCGTCGTCATGCGGTCCGGAGCGCAATCCCAACCTGTGGTTGATAGTCCAGCTGAAAATCATCAACCCACTGCAACTGATGCTCTGGGACCGGCTCAGCCTTCGACGACCGACAAGCCTAGGCCGAAGGAGACTCACTTCGACAAATCTCTCCGAAAGGACGCAGCCTAAGGGCTAGAGAGGCCCTACAACTTTGACATCTTAGCACAATTGGCTAACACTCCGGCCAAATTATCATTATATGAACTCCTGAGGCTCTCCAAAGACGTTCGTATTGCATTGAGCGAAGCACTCCAAATTGCCGATGCCTATGTCGCTCAATCTAACCTCACTGGGGAGGACTCAACCATGGATCTCCAAGATAGTGCCTGCACTGGAGCAATGCCCAACATCGTCTTCACTCCGCAGGACATGCTCATCAAAACCAACCTACATGATCGCCCGCTATACTACACGGGATACATCGGCGACGTGAAAGTGGATCGGATGCACATTGATCCTGGCTCTTCCATAAGCATTATCCCGAAAGGTCTGCTACATCATCTCGGCATCCCAATGCATCGTCTAACACCTACAAGCACCGCCATCAGCGGTTTCAATTCGGGCAGGAGCTACCCTATCGGGAAGATTCGTCTGAAGTGTCAGATTGGCGATCTCCAATCCGAGGTCACCTGCTACGTCATAGATGCAGACACTTCTTACAACATCCTCTTGGGGCGTCCATGGATACACGATTATATGATCGTGCCTTCCACGCTACACCAGTGCTTCAAATATGTCGACAAATACTGCTTCATGAAGACAGAGTTTGCTGACATCGATCCCTTCAAAGGGGTCGAATCTTACTACTCGGACTCCTTTTTATACGAAAAGTCGAAGAGGCACCTGGATGAAGGAGACGCACAAGCTCATACTGAGACAGCCACGGGATCAGAAGGACCCCTGATGATCCACCTCCAAGCTCGCAAACCGGGCAAGTCTGCACCCCTCACCGCCACTCTGCGGAAGGACGCATTCAGCCTCTCGGCGCAAGAGGAGCAGATGACAATCCGGCTGCCGAGATCCGACCAAGTGCCGAGACCCACAACGGAGCCACTAACAATCAGATTACCAAGAGTCAGTCAACCACAAACAGGGAAGCTCAACCCCTCGGACAGGCCATTGACAATACGCCTTCCCAAGAAAGGCTGTCGCCTCGATGCAAGGTCTGACACTTCCAGCGAACCAGCCACTCCTCGCTCCACATCGAATGCCAAACTGGGGGTCGCCAGTCTGCCAACTATCCTACGCTCTGCTCCATCAACTGGACCACTGACAATCAAGCTTCCTAGGTCGTCCTCTCAGTCTTCGTTCATACAGGGGGTAGTCGAAGAGGAACCGGAACTAGCCAAGTATGTGGCCGCCCACACTAATGTCCCCTCCGCTGATGATGTAATCCCCCAGAAAAGATACCTTACTTTATCAATAAAGGGTTATCTTTGAACTACATCGAGCTCAATAAGCTATGTACGATGTATGCTATGGAATAAGGCATAGGCGCTCACCTACACACACAGGTGACAAATGTGTACACCGCAATCCAGCTTACTCCAGTAGAAGACGCCTACCGAATACACAAGGGAGGGGATTATCCAGTCATCTTCGGCCGGACGAACAACCCTCATCCCCGTACCATAGAAAAAGACGACCTCGGGTCAGATGCCGGGAGACTGCCTCTGTATCTCTATAGCCCTCAATCCAAGTATCTCATGCAGAAACAGGGGTATGATCTAGAGACTACGCCAGGATTGAACTATGACACTGGGCGACGATTACCTTTGAAGCCGCCAGCCCCGGCGGGCAAACCATGGAACTACTATAACAAAACTCGATGCGGGTTAGGGTATGTAACGCCTACTACGACCCCGGAAAGTTTAGATGAAGAATGCGACTGGCAGTCGCATTCAACCGGATCGCCAACTTCCGACTCAGATACCAGCATCGGAGATGTGTTCAGGCAAGTCATGTCAGTCAACATGACGTTCGCCGACGCTTACGAGAAAGGCGAAGACATCCCCGAAATCTTCGAGCTAGAGCCTTGGGCCCAGCAATTAGACGCGCAATGGGAAAAGCGATTCGAACTGAGAGAACCTCCTACTGAAGATAAGGTCATACAAGTGGATCTCGGCAGCGAATCTTCTCCAAAACCGATCTTCATCAGTGAAAGCCTAACCAACGAAGAACGGGAGTCGCTGTTAGAACTTGTCAGGGAGTACATTGATGTGTTCGCTTGGAGCTATGAAGACATGCCAGGGTTAAATCCTGACATCGCTCTTCATAAACTCAATATTCGGCCAGATGCGAAGCCAGTCAAACAACAACAGCGACGCTTCCGCCCGAGCATCATGGACGCGATCGAAGCTGAAGTCAACAAACTAATAGCCAGCAGCTTCATTCATGAGGAGCAACATCCTGATTGGGTCGCCAATATAGTACCTGTCCTCAAGAAGAATGGGAAAATTTGAATCTGCATCGACTTCCGCAATCTGAACGAGGCATGCCCCAAAGATGAATTCCTCCTTCCTATCACAGACATCATGATCGACAATACCTGCGGCTTTGAACGCATGTCATTCATGGATGGCTTCTCAGGATACAACCAAATTAAGATATCTCCCGACGACGAAAAGCATACATCATTCCGAACACCGATTGGCACGTACTGCTACACAGTCATGCCTTTCGGTTTAAAGAATACTGGCGCCACATATCAAAGAGCTATGAGCATCATCTTCAGAGACCACTTACGCAAGACGGTGGAGTGCTATGTTGATGATATAGCCGTCAAGAGCCGTAGCAAAGGAGACCATCTGCAGGATCTAAGGATGGTATTCGACCTAATGCGGACGCACAATTTGAAGATGAACCCTACGAAGTCCTTTCTGGGCGTATCTAGCGGGAAGTTCTTAGGCTTCATCATCACTGCAAAGGGTATCCATGTAGACCCCGAGAAGACAAAAGCAATCATGGAGATGGGTCCCCCGAGAAATCTCCGCAAACTCAGAGGCCTTCAGGGAAGACTAGCTTACATCAGAAGGTTCATTTCCAACCTCTCCGGGCGATGCCAGCCATTTACGCACCTCATGAAGAAAGGAGTCTCATTCGTATGGGATGAAGAATGCCAGCGTGCTTTCGATAGCATCAAAGAATATCTGTCAAATCCTCCGGTCTTGGTAGCCCCAGTCCCTGGAAAACCATTTCTATTCTATGTACGAGCAATGGAACACTCCCTCGGTGCTCTGCTGGCACAGAATAACGATGCAGGCCATGAACAGGCCATATATTACCTCAGCCGAATGATGATTGGACCAGAGCACCGATACACCGCTGTGGAGAAGGAATGCCTCGCTCTGGTGTTCGCTATTCAGAAAATGCGGTACTATGTCATCGGACAAACGATACATGTGATCTCACGAGTTAACCCTCTCAGGGTCCTCATGACTAAACCAGGGGCACTCAGCTCTCGCCTCGCTACATGGACAATACTGCTGTCCCCTTATCATATGATCTTCGTCCCCCAAAAGACAGTCAAAGGTCAAGCCCTGGCAGATTTCTTGGCTGCCCACCCAGGCTCGGAGTCCTCCAGGATATACGAAGAGATCCCAGATGAGGTCGCCGACTGGCATACAACCTCCCACGAAAATATATGGCGAATGTTCTTCGACGGTGCTTCGAGAACCGGACCTAAAGGCAATATAGTCGTCGGAGTCAGAGTAGTACTAATCTCTCCTTCTGGATTGGTGATTAACCGCGCTTATTCCCTCACTGAACCCTGTTCTAACAATGTGGCCGAGTACAACGCTCTGGTCATTGGCCTCCAACTTGCAAAAGAGCTGGGGGTAGAATACCTTGAAGCGTACGGTGATTCCCAACTAATCGTCAATCAGATCCGGGGTTCGTACGAGGTACGCCATAAAAACATGATCCCTTATCATCAAATAGCGATCAATATCATCTCGGCATTTGAGGGGTTCTTCATCGAGCACGTCCCCAGACTCCGAAATATTGAAGCCGATGCCCTAGCTGGTCTCGCCGCTTCCCTAGCAGTTCCGAATTATGATCGGTAATCAGTGGAAGTGATAGGCCATGAACTGGTCTGTCCCAAAAACAATGTGCAATTTGTCGCAAGTTATTCCGCACAGACGATCGATGATGCCCCAGATTGGAGACAACCATTCATCGACTTCGTCGTCTACGACATCCTGCCTGAGAACCCAAAGGAAGCTACTTCCATCAGAAGGCGTTCCCTCAGATTCTTCTACGACACAGAGACGAAAATGCTGTATCGCCACTCCTACGACGGATTACTGCTTCGGTGTCTGTCAAACGCAGAAGCCAAGGAAGCCGTACGAGAAGCCTATAACGGTGTTTGCGGGGCCCACCAGCCCGGCCCAAAACTGCAAGACTGCCTTCGTCGAATGGGCTACTATTGGCCCATAATGGTGGCAGACGCGATAGATTATGCTAGAAAGTGCAAAGCTTGCCAAGTCCACGCGGACTTCATCCACCAACCCTCTGAATTTTTACATTCGACAGTGGCGTCCTGGCCATTCGAAGCATGGGGAATGGATATCATTGGTCCAATCACCCCACCTTCCTCCTAAGGACATCGCTTCATACTTGCGATCACTGATTACTTCTCTAAATGGGCGGAAGCTGTCCCACTCGCAAAAGTTAAGACTTCAAACGTGATCAGCTTCCTTAAACGCCACATCATCTACCGCTTTGGACTGCCCCGAAGGATCATCCACGATAATGGTCCGCAGTTTACAAGCCACGTATTCTATCGGTTTTGCGATAAGCACCATATTCAGAATATCGCCTCGATACCGTACAACCCGGCAGCAAATGGGTTAGCAGAGGCGTTCAACAAAACAATCATCAAACTTCTTAAGAAGTTTGTCTCCTCCAACAAACGTGACTGGAACGACAAGCTCGGCGAGTGCTTATGGGCTTACCGCACCACGGTCCGAACAACCACCGGAAATACACCGTTCTCCTTGGTATACGGAAGTGAGGCAGTCCTCCCCTTGGAGACACAGATCCCCTCACTACGTGTCGCCCTCACACACCAATTGACAACCGATGATAACTATCGACGTCGATTGCAAGAGTTAGAGGCCTTAGTTGAAAAGCGCCTCCTAGCTCAGCAAAGGATCGAGCTATACCAAGCACGCATCTCAGGAGCCTTCAACAAGAAGGTCAAAATCAGAACATTCCAGGTAGGCGATCTCGTCTTGGCAGTCCGGAGGCCAATGGTCATGACTCACAAGACCACCGGCAAATTCCAGCCAAAGTGGGAGGGCCCATTTATCATTGAGACGGTATTCTCCAACGGTGCCTACCGCCTTGTAAAGCAAAACGGAGACTTGCTCATGCTGTCCGTCAATGGCAAATTCCTGAAGAAATATTATGTCTAAACGACATTCCCTACAAGTTCATCGAGTCACGTACCCGCTGGTACCACTGAACTCACACCCTCAGCATTTCAGATTATCGAGTCATGTACCAGCTGGTACCACTGAACTCACACCCTCAGCATTTCAGATTATCGAGTCATGTACCAGCTGGTACCACTGAACTCACACCCACAACATTTCAAGATTATCGAGTCATATACCTGCTGGTGCCCCTGAACTCACCCCTACATCCCCTTTAGATTATCGAGTCATGTACCCGCTGGTGCCGCTGGACTCCCACTTTCTCAATATGTTAATTTACCGAGTTATGTACCCGCTGGTGCCTCTGAACTCACATTTCGGTCACTCTTTCAGATAGTAAGTCACGTATGATTATACCTATGAACTTGCTTTCCTGGAAGAGATCCTCCCTCATGATCCAATACCCGCACTCCCAGTGCACAAAAAGGGTAATCGATCCACAAATTTCCGAAAACGGACACGTCCTCATTACCTCTGAATCGTTTTCACTTCCACCAAAAACAAACTGCCCCTCACATAGAACTTCCATGTTCTCCTACCTCTGAGTCGTTCTATGTACTCCCTCTTCATTGAGCCCACTCCTGCCATGTCATCATTACCTCTGAGTGGGAAGGCTCCGTCGAAGAACCCTTCATGCTTGCCATGTCCACATTACCTCTGAGCAAGTATGTCGGTCTCCTTTCGACCTATTATCTGTACCCACAACCGGAGTACGACAAGGATAATAGGTCCACAAATGTCCGCTGTTGACCACGAATATCTCCCGTGAAACCTCCCCTGCCATGTCCTCACTACCTCTGTGCAGGAAGGTTCTACGGTAAAACCCTCATGCCTGCCATGTCCTCATGACCTCTGAGCAAATATGTTGGTTTTCCCTTCACCCTATTATCTGTATCCCGAACCAGGGTACGCCAAGGATAATAGGTCCACAAATATTCCGTTGCTAAAGCTTCTTAGCATAAATCCACTACCCCACCATGCCCCGGGAGCCCAGCTGCTCTACGGCATTCCTTTTTTTTTGTTAAGCACCGAGAACATCTATGACCACTTTGCCACGGCTGTTCCAGACATCCTGTCCAAACTTGTTATCCGTACGTAAAACCAAGGTACGCCTAGGATAACAGGTCCACAAAAAATCCCCCAACAAGTCCTGTTCCATGAACACCGATACAAGAAAGCAGAGATGAGATAAAACATGTCTATTTTCGAAAGTTCTACATCCTTCGAGATTATATCACTGTTACAAAGTAGAAATAAAAGGACAAACAAGCAATACAAGACAAAGAAATGACTATGGTTCAGAGGTACACAACGTCGAGGGATAGACCTTCAGCAGGATAGTCAACCGCTCAAACTATCGATTAGTTCTACATACTGCTTTTGGAGTCAACGATGTCACATCTCCCCGAGGAGCAAAGGTTCCATTGGGAAATAGAATCCCCAGACTTAACATAACCCCACCCTTTCAGGATACGTATGCCGATCATATTCTAGACTATCATCTACACCCATAACGAAGTACATTAAGGATACAAAGTTCACACAGAATATCCTGTTAAAGACGACCATTACGAGAAAAGAGGGAAGCAAATACATTCCATTCATTGAAACGATCGGCCATATTCACATGATTAACAAATAAAACTAAAAGAACTCTTCACTACTTCATTCAGACGGAAAGGAAAGGCACAAACTACAGAAACATGCGGGAAGAAGACAGACATCCGCGAGGAATTCCTAAAACCTAGTTACAGAAGCGCCCATACCACTCCCTCAACCACCTTACATAGGAAGGATGCAGTTGAAGGAGATCCTCATCTGGAATAGGAGTATCAGAATTCCCCGAGCTACTACCCCTAGTTGTTTCGACACTCGGAGAGAGACCATCCTGTGCAGACGACGAGTCTTCCTTCTTCGTTTCTTTCTTAACAGAGGGAGACCCCTGGTCGATGACAGGGGGTGGCGGTTCCTCTGTGACTGCAACCTCAGTGCTCAGTGGAGATACTGAAAGAATCAAAGACGGAAAGACAAAATAAGAAGATATTCAGAAAATAGTCATACGACTCGTTTAAAGACAACTCACAGGCGGCTCCGACAGGGAGCATACCCCATGCATGGGACGTATAGGAGGACCACGTAACTCGTATGCGGCTCAGATATGTGGTATACCCCATGCGGCTCGATCAAGGGACGTGTATGTGGGTCATGTGGTTGCGTGCACGGAGTAAGCAGTAGAGCAGACCCTATTAGGGTTTCATGGGACGTGTATGCGGACCACGTAACTCGTATGCGGCTCAGATATGGGGTATACCCCATGCGGCTCAATCAGGGAACGTGTATATGGGTCACGTGGTTGCGTGCACGGAGTAGGCAGTAGAGCAGACCCTGTTCGAGTTTCAAAATACCCAATCTTCTACATAGGTTATTACCTTCGATGGCGACGTAAACATCAAGGCGGACGGGGGGAGGGGGGGGGACGGTCGACGACGAAACCGATTTCTTTCTCCTCGCCGCGGCCTTTTTCACAGTCTTGGAGACCCTAGGCGCCATTGCTGTTTGTCGGTTGGGGGAAGAAAACAAGACAGAAGTTTTCAGTCAAGAAAAATCTAAAGTCCGACCAAACACCCGCCTATTTATAGACAGAGAAAGAAGGATTACTGACCGACGCCTCGTACGACGTGATCGACCCTTCGGCTATCAAGGCAAACTGGACAATCAGAAGGAAAAGACCCTTGGGATCCTCCTCCAAAAGACGGCATGAAATCAAAATGAATCAAAAGCATTTAATAAAGATTTGCACACATGGTCAGGACGCGTGGCAAAGAGCCTATGCGGACAGATGAATCTATGCGGATTGGGACACTTATGCGGCGTGAACAGGGCCATGCTTCTTATTCAAAGTGTTTCAATTTTACAAATTGAAAACTTTGAAGGGGGTCCTGTAGAAGCATGGAAAATATCAGAATAATGGTCCATGCGGCTCTGGATATGAAGCCCATGCGGCTCATATGGGAGCTGTCTTATACGGTTCAAAAGAAGACTCACAGTCTCATGCGGCTTGCGAGAGTGTATGCGGTTCAACAGGAATATGCGGCTCGATCGAGGCCACATGTCCCCTTGTGATCCTTTCCTACAGCTGGCCATTTGAGTAGTGGCCTCATTTAATACTCTGGCACGACTCGACGACTGTGATGGCTCTGGCATAAAGTATCATAATGGCTCTGCCATAATGACAGACGCTTCGGGAAAAGAAGAAGATCTCTGACCCAATCCGTCAGAAATCCTAGGTTGCCACGTGGCAAATCTCATGCGGCTTAAAGAGAGAACACCTTCATGCGGCCCACTGAGAAGTCACCCTATATGACTAGCAGAAATCAACCATATGCGGCCCACTGAGAGCTCAGCCCCTGCGGCTCAATACAATGCTAGCTCATACGGCTCGCAAAGACTATGCATATGCGGCTCATTGAGAGTTCGTTCCCTGCGGTTCGATGAAGCATTGTCCTATGCGGCTCACGAAGAGTATCTCCCTGCGATTCAAGTGTTGCCCATCCTATGCGACTCTGGCAAGACCCACAATCAAAACACGTGGCATCGGATCAATCAACGATTTAACCGAATCTCAACAAATATATTTGACATCATCGTCATAATTACTAAGATCAGGGCATATCATTTATCATCAAGCCAATGGGACACGTGGCGAGCAATCGGGCATTGGTATAATCAATCATGAAGATTTAAAGCAATCAACATTAATTGCTCACAAGATTCGGTGCTATCCTCATTAATGGCCGAGATTCATTGTAATCAGGACCAAGGGTTCAGATAGATTGAAGGAGCGTCGACATTCCAAAACAATGATCATTAGCAAACCCTAATGGTCATACCCCACTCTTATAAATAGCCAGTATCATTTTTTTGCACAGGGGCCGGCAACAAAAAAAATAAAAAAATATACAGAGTCATAGAGAGAATACACAGAGAGAGAGAGAGAAGCCAGGAGAGCAACAGAGGAGCAAAAAGAGCACTTCTTCGTCAACGCCAACCATCTTTTCACAAGGAGCCAAGGCTGCATACCGATCGTCCAAGGAGTAAGGCAGGGCTGCCATCGCCTTCCCGAGCCTCTATCGTCACCCCCCAGAATCTAAAATAAACAATTGTACCTAGATTGCTGTACCTAGGTTTTCGTCCCTAGGCTTTCTTTGTACAAGCGAGTTTGTATTGTGAGTCTAAGTTCAGTCCTCCGATAATTGTTCTGTACTTTTATAATCAATGGCAAATACGGGGCTGGTCCTCTCACCGAAGAACTAGAAAGGTTGGATGATAATGGACCTCCCCTATTCGGACAGGTCCCTATCTGGTGGTCTGCTCCTCCACAAGCCAGGCACAACCCCTGTGCCCAACGACACTCTGCCACTACATGGCCCGGCTTCCCGTAATGAGAACATCCCACCGCGGAAGACTGCTTCTGCTACTGCGGGTACGTCGGGGTTGAATGCTGAACCGACGTCACTGAGGCCGCCCGCCTCGGAGTTCCAATGGTCAATCCTCTAGCTGCCGGGGCTGGAGCTGATGATTGGTGCATCTGACTGTGGGACCGCTTCCTGCCTCCGGTCCTGTCCACAATTCTCCGGGAGGTATACTCATGCCTCCTTGCTGCCTTCAACACTGCATCGAACGTCTGGTGCTCGAACTGCTCGACAGCCAATAATATCTCTAAATGCAGACCTTGCTGGAACCGCTGAGCCCTATCGAACTCGGTTGCCACCAAGGTGGGGGCGAACCTACTCAGCCTAGAAAACTCGGTCGTATAGCCATCGACCGTCCTGCCTCCTTGCTTCAAGTTGGTGAATCTGGTCTGCAAGTCGTACCGTGCCACCGCATCAAAGTACTTTGTCTGGAATCTCTATCTGAACGTCGCCCAAGTAACTGGTGCTGCTAACCCCATGGCCTGAGCTGCCCACCAATCGCGAGCCAAGTCTAACGACTGTAGGCGTGCCACCGCCACCTTCTCATTCTCAGGTGTCCTAGCTGCTTCTAGGACCACCTCGGTATCCTGAAGCCAAGCGTCCGTGTGAGCACCCTGAATTTTGGGTTAAATTTTTTCATTTTATTTTATTTTTCCTGATTATTTGGTTTTGATAAATATTTTATTCTATTTATTTATCTGTAAGTGTACTCTTTCATGCCATTGATATTTGGAGTATCAGGGATGTTCAATTCTGGAAATCTTCTTCACGAGTTTTGGAGTAGACACGATTACCTTCATGATGGTATATGGTGTCCCACCCAAACTTGTTCCCTTGTGCTCTTTCTGCTTCACTGAACTTTGGGTCGGTTTAGACCAATTGATTGTTATTTATTTTCCCACTCTTTTTCTTGATCATTTTCAGCGCGTTACCATGACATTTAAATTGGGAGCGCATGACCAGTCAGTTTCTTAAAACCAACTCCTCATTGATGATCTACTCGAGACGCTTGTCACCAATGACCTTCGTTTCCTACTCATTCATGTCATTTTGGGCTCCATTTGATTCGCACAACTTTTCTGACACGTGACCCGATTTTATTTCAACTCACGGTGTCACATTTATTTTCCAACTTGATTTGTGGGTCCCCTGTCGACCAAAACCTGTCGACCCCAACTATGGACATGGCCCACTTTGAGCCTACTATCCGTCCGCCACTTGAGTCCCATTTATTGGAATCCTCATGTGCTACTTATTTACACATGATCATCAACGTCTAATTTTAATTTGAATTTTGCACAATGTCCGATTTTGACCCAATCCGGCTCCACCGAGTCCAGTCCAGCTCCATGTTGCCCTCCATCATGACACCCTCATAATTCTTGCCCAAAAATATCAAGTGCTTATTTTATCTATTTTTAAATATTTAATGGAAAATTTCCCACTGATTTATTTCCTTTGGAATACCCTATTTCTCCAAATTATTCCTAGCCTTTAGATCCTACAAGCAAATCCTCACCATTTAATTCCCTCATGCAAATTTTCCCCACACCCCCTATAGTTAGGCCGGCCCTACTTTTATAAGAAAATACTTTTTCCTTTCTCTCTCCTTCCCTCTCTCTTTAATAATTAGTACACAACATATCACCTTCTCCCCTCCTTCAAAACCGACAGCAGCTCACCACTCCCACCTCAAACCCGACCACCTCCCAAGCCTGGCCGGACCACCCCAGCTTGCCGCCGGCCACCTGGTCGGCTGGCCACCCCCTCCACCAGTTCCTCCTCGAGCTCTCTCCTCCTTCTTCTCCTTCGCGCAACCCCGGCAACCGACCACCACTCCCACTCGAATCACCACCACCTCCACCCTCTCCGTCCAGTGCGTCGCCCCTGGCCTCGCCATGCCCAGGCTGGCCTCCCCGCGCCACCGCCTGGCCTGGCCACGCCTGCACAGCCGCTGCGTCGCCACGACAGCGTGCACAGCACACTTGGGCGCGCGCGAGCGGCGCTGCCGCGCCGCCGTCGACCGCCCACCGGCGTGGCCGATCCCCATCGTGGGTAGCCCCCTCTCCGACGAACCCTAGACTAACTTCCCATGGCGGCCACCGTCCTCCGGGACGCGCCGTCGAGGCAATTTCTGCGTTTTGAACGAGATCCCGTCGGCGCGCGCGAGTTTGGAACTCAGAATTGGAGCTCCGTCGCAGCAACTTGGTGTGCATTTTTCCAGAGATCCGACCGTTGGATCGGTAATTTCTTCTCTCCGTCGCAATCTCGGTATATCCACTTTCATCCCTGTCAATTTTCGTCCGTTAATTTTATCGTTTGATACATGAAAACCGGCCACCAAGTTGACCGTTTAAATTGTATTAAATTTGGACAGTTTCGCGGGGCCAACTTCGTCAGCTTGTATCTCCTCCACCGCAGCTCCGTTTGGCGTACTACTAGTTCCGGTGCGAAGCTGGTATAACCCTCTTCCTGCCCCCTTTAGATTTCATTTCAGTTTGAGCTTGTTTGATTGGTTGAATTCGACGCCAAAGTTGGTCGTCCGAATTCGTAATTTCCAACTTGTAAAATTCCATTTTTGAACACGGGACTCCAGATTTCATTTCTGACACCACCATTAGATTCGTGGCGTCGTTCTGGCATGTTTTCATATAAAATTTGTTAGATTTGGAGAACGTGGGCCCGGGCACGCATTTCGGTGCAAAGCGGGTCCCACTTTCTGGGTCAACGGGACTTTTTGACGCCGGCTCATCGGAATCCAATTTCGGAGATACCGTTGAGTTCGTATCGTCATTCTGGACTCGTTGACATATAATTTGCTAGGTTTTGGTGGACATTGGATCTGGCACGCATTTCGGTGCAAGTCGGATACCAATATCCGGGTCAACGGGTCATTTTGAGATCGGCTCATCGGAATCCAATTCCGGAGAGACCGTTGAGTTCGTATCATCATTCTGGACTCGTTGACAGGTAGTTTGCTGAGTTTTGAGAACTTTGGCTCCGGCACGCATTTTCGTGCAAACCGGAATTCCAAGTTCTGGTCAACGGGCCAAATGGAGATCGGGTCAACGGAATCCAATTCTGGAGATACCGTTGGGTTCGTATCGACATTCTGGTTTCGTAGACATATAATTTGTTATATTTTGTAGACTTGTTTTCTTGTACGTTTTTCGGTGCAAAACGGCTCCGACACGGACACCGTTTTGACCCGAAATTACCTTTTTGCCCTTGTGTCCAAATTGGACCGTTGGGTAGGCTATCCTAGCTAATTTGACCATTCTGGACACGTTGGCGATGTTCATTTCATCGTCCAACAATGTTTGTTGATAATTTCTCTAAGTTTAACCTTTTTATAAGTAATTAATAATTAATTTATATAATGTTTGTATTTCGGGATTAGTACAACGAAACTAAGATCAGCCAATTCCAGTGATCTCACATCGCTGAAATTGACAAGTTGGACGCGTGGATCACTATAATAAGATTAACAGCCTTACCGATAATCTTCTTATCTCGATTTACGTATCGTAAGTTTCAACGTACAAATAACGAAGTACACTTTATAATAGACTAGAATTGACCCTGTTTGACCAGAATTGACCAGTTGACCCAAAGTCAACTGTAAGTCAACACTTGACCTAGTTTGACTAGATTATTGACCGGAGTTGACCTAGAGTTGTTTTGACTTAGAAGAACCTAGAATAATGTAGATTGCTTGTAGAGTTTCTTTTATTACAACTTGAAACCCCTTATAACCTGTGTTGCTTTAAATAGGACTCTGTGGCTTCAGTGGGACCCCCCTATACTTATCAGCTGTTCAGGTTATCGAGGCGAGTACATTCTCTGATCATTTCATATCCTGCTTAGAATTATTTTCCTGCTTTAAATTACTTTACTTGATACTGTCACGTTGGTCACACGGATTGATACTATATGGATCTTTTCATGAGATGTTATCCCCCTCGGGAGCATCGGATACTGCATGTTTTGTGCGTTTCACGAATCATCACGTATCTCTATGCTTCCTCTGATTCACGAATCGCTTGTGACACATGTACTCTCATGTTCACAGAGCCATCATGAATTACCTTCATGTATCACTCATTTTATGAGCCATGTGAAGTTTCACGAATCTTAACATAACTTGAACAGATCTTTGTGTATCGATTGGGGATGGGGGAGTGGAAATAGACATGTGAATATTATTCCAGTAGCTGTAGTCATGAATCACTCTCTTAGCTGTAGTCATGAATCTCCTATGCCATTCACATGTTTATATTTTACTCTGACTCACTAGTCACTATTAGCTCTCTATGTATAGTAGATATTTCCATTACAGATTCTCTCTCTGTTTACATACTGCATTTCTTCAGTATCTATATCTTACTTTACTGCATGATTATATTTTCTAACCTGCTATGAACTGTTGAGATGTACTGTACTCGCTCCAGTCCTGACTGGACCTGTTGATAAATTTTACAGATAGCCTGGAGGTGCCTGCTAGCCTAGAGGAGACACAGTAGGGTTTGTTTAGGTAGTTATTTCATTTTGTCTGGAGTTGTATTTACTTTGGGGATTACTGTATCTTTATTTGAGTTTTGAGATGTACTTCTGGGTTCATGTATCTTAGACACTTAGACTTCTATCTCCTGTATTTATTTTGGATTTCATGTTTTATCTATCCTTATCATGCTCTACCTTAGATGTGATTGAATTTGTATCTGCTATGTCACCCCCATTCGGAGAGTATAAACTGCTTAGCCTTATATTGTTAGATGTTGTGACCTAGGACAGCGTTCTACCGCCGACACTGCGGCGTAGGCTGGGCGTCGTTACGTTCTCGTGCCCTAACTCTAGGGTGCGGGTCGTGACACGTTTTTAGTGGTGGCCCATGCAGGTCGAGACTAAGTGTAGTGGTATTCAAACTAGAGTACCACTACAGCCTGCAGTAGGATTAGGATATATTTTGAAGGTACTCAATCACAGTTAGGACCCTTGAAAGATTCCTGGGACGACCCTTGAGAATCTTGTTTAACTTCGATTTGAAAACTCTTTTCCCTAGATTTGTTTTATTTTTATTTTCTATTGTTGAATTTGATTTTAATGGATCATTGTTGAATTTGAGTTTGTATTTATTAGTTTTGATGGAAGATTGTCGAATTTTGAATTTTGATGATAGTTGTTGCATTCGAGTTTGTATTTCGATGGATTTTGTTCATTTTTGAATTTTAATGTTCCTTAATAAATTTGATTGATTTTTGAGTATTTATTATTGATTTAATTTAATTTTGGCAAGATGAAATTATATGGGCTAGGTCATCTATGTGATGGAATCTAGTCTTCTACAGTCGTATTAGCCAGCATGGTGAGGACATATAGTTGACTTGGATATATTTCTCGGGTGTGGGAATTTAAGGTTTTCGCAGCCAAGCTAGCGGCATCGCGAAAATGTTAAATACCATGATTCTAGAGGTATGTGCCAAAGTCGAGAACTCTGTGATTATCGTAGCCTTGCTTACTAGTATGACGATGATTTAGAGTATCATGATTTTGGATAGACGCATATGATTATCAGATTGTACTTTAAATATTTCGAACATGTTTTCTCTACATTGTTTCAGTCCTTCAAAATTTTTTTTATTAATTGTTTTGTTGTTTGCCTCTCATTATTTCGCTTAGGAGTAACTTTAGCTATTTTCATAAACATTGTGTAACTTCTCCTATGAATTTCTCCTTAATACAATGAATTTATGATTTTGCTAGACTTTACCTTGGATTTGATAATTTAGCTCTGATTTCAAAACGGTTCCTTCTTTAAACAGATAAGCAGAACAAATTTTATCGTTATTTCTTTCTTGCTATTATTCTTGTATTAAATAATAATGATAATAAAACTGTCTTGATTACGTTAATCACCTATTTTGCGATCTTGGTAGGAATCTAAATGTTGGTCTTAACGTAGAATTAAATTTTTATATTGGGACATGAGAATATATATATGAATATATGTAGTGGACACTTTTCTGACACATATGCATGCTTCACTTTGATTTCCACCTATCTGAATGAATATTAATATGTTGTTGATGTTAATTTCCAAACCCCAATATTCTGGTTTTCTGCTTTCTAGTTTAAATTCGTAATTCAATGCAGATTTCATGTTATTAGTTATTTTTACATCACTGCACATGTATGCTATACGTAGGGTTTCAATTCAAAAATTTTGGTTGAGTTTTGTATTGAAATTGTCAAATCTGAGACTGCATTATGTTGATACTTCACTGGTTTAAATGTTAGTTTTTTCCTCTCTAACGCTCTCTATATTATGTATTGTGAGTGGATTTCAATGTAATCGACTTTCGTTATAAAAACTTGTGATTTGATTGTTCTTTTTTTTGGGTAGTACCCCCTTTTTGATGATTGGTAGTTACCTTTCTTTAATCATTTTGATGAGTACCAGTTTTCATATAGGATGGTAGACCGCCTTACAGTTTTGATGATTTGTTATTTCTGTATCTTTTCTAAGTTTAGCACTCTGGATTGCTTGTGTGTTTTGATACCCTATGACCGAATCAGTTAGCATGACTAGTATACCTAGACGAGACTTTCACTACCACCGTATGCCATGACCCTGGACGTTGTTCTTTTTGATGGTATGTTTTGTTTAAGTTCTGGGACTTGATTGTGGGGGTTTGACCTAGAGGGAGTATGGACGTTTTAATTTCGAGGACGAAATTTTTATAAGGTGGGTAGGATGTGAGCACCCTGGATTTCGGGTTAAATTTTTTTATTTTATTTTATTTTTCCTGATTATTTGGTTTTGATAAATATTTTATTCTATTTATTTATCTGTAAGTGTACTCTTTCATGCCATTGATATTTGGAGTATCAGGGATGTTCAATTCTGGAAATCTTCTTCACGAGTTTTGGAGTGGACACGATTACCTTCATGACGGTATATGGTGTCCCACCCAAACTTGTTCCCTTGTGCTCTTTCTGCTTCGCTGAACTTTGGGTCGATTTAGACCAATTGATTGTTATTTATTTTCCCACTCTTTTTCTTGATCATTTTCAGCGCGTTACCATGACATTTAAATTGGGAGCGCAAGACCAGTCAGTTTCTTGAAACCAACTCCTCATTGATGATCTACTCGAGACGCTCGTCACCAATGACCTTCGTTTCCCACTCATTCATGTCATTTTGGGCTCCATTTGATTCGCACAACTTTTCCGACACGTGACCCGATTTTATTTCAACTCACGGTGTCACATTTATTTTCCAACTTGATTTGTGGGTCCCCTGTTGACCAAAACCTGTCGGCCCCAACTATGGACATGGCCCACTTTGAGCCTACTATCCGTCCGCCACTTGTGTCCCATTTATTGGAATCCCCATGTGCTACTTATTTACACATGATCATCAACGTCTAATTTTAATTTGAATTTTGCACAATGTCCGATTTTGACCCAATCCGGCTCCACCGAGTCCAGTCCAGCTCCATGTTGCCCTCCATCATGACACCCTCATAATTCTTGCCCAAAAATATCAAGTGCTTATTTTATCTATTTTTAAATATTTAATGGAAAATTTCCCATTGATTTATTTCCCTTGGAATACCCTATTTCTCCAAATTATTCCTAGCCTTTAGATCCTACAAGCAAATCCTCACCATATAATTCCCTCATGCAAATTTTCCCCACACCCCCTATAGTTAGGCCGGCCCTAACTTTTATAAGAAAACACTTTTTCCTTTCTCTCTCCTTCCCTCTCTCTTTAATAATTAGTACACAACATATCACCTTCTCCCCTCCTTCAAAACCGACAGCAGCTCACCACTCCCACCTCAAACCCGACCACCTCCCAAGCCTGGCCGGACCACCCCAGCTTGCCGCCGGCCACCTGGTCGGCTGGCCACCCCCTCCACCAGTTCCTCCTCGAGCTCTCTCCTCCTCCTTCTCCTTCGCGCAACCCCGGCAACCGACCACCACTCCCACTTGAATCACCACCACCTCCACCCTCTCCGTCCAGTGCGTCACCCCTGGCCTCGCCGTGCCCAGGCTGGCCTCCCCGTGCCACCGCCTGGCCTGGCCACGCCTGCACAGCCGCTGCGTCGCCACGACAGCGTGCACAGCACACTTGGGTGCGCGCGAGCGGCGCTGCCGCGCCGCCGTCGACCGCCCACCGGCGTGGCCGACCCCCATCGTAGGTAGCCCCCTCTCCGGCGAACCCTAGCCTAACTTCCCATGGCGGCCACCGTCCTCCGGGACGCGCCGTCGAGGCGATTTCTGCGTTTTGAACGAGATCCCGTCGGCGCGCGCGAGTTTAGAACTCAGAATTGGCGCTCCGTCGCAGCAACTTCGTGCTCATTTTTCCGGAGATCCGACCATTGGATCGGCAATTTCTTCGCTACGTCGCAATCTTGGTATATCCACCTTCATTCCTGTCAATTTTCGTCCGTTAATTTTATCGTTTGATACATGAAAACCGGCCACCAAGTTGACCGTTTAAATTGTATTAAATTTGGACAGTTTCGCGGGGCCAACTTCGTCAGCTTGTATCTCCTCCACCGCAGCTCCGTTTGGCGTACTACTAGTTTCGGTGCGAAGCTGGTATAACCCTCTTCCTGCCCCCTTTAGATTTCATTTCAGTTTGAGCTTGTTTGATTGGTTGAATTCGACGCCAAAGTTGGCCGTCCGAATTCGTAATTTCCAACTTGTAAAATTCTATTTTTGAACACGGGACTCCAGATTTCATTTCTGACACCACCATTAGATTCGTGGCATCGTTCTGGCATGTTTTCATATAAAATTTGTTAGATTTGGAGAACGTGGGCCCGGGCACGCATTTCGGTGCAAAGCGGGTCCCACTTTCTGGGTCAACGGGACTTTTTGACACCGGCTCATCGGAATCCAATTTCGGAGATACCGTTGAGTTCGTATCATCATTCTGGACTCGTTGACATATAATTTGCTAGGTTTTGGTGGACATTGGATCTGGCACACATTTCGGTGCAAGTCGGATACCAATATCCGGGTCAACGGATCATTTTGAGATCGGCTCATCGGAATCTAATTCCGGAGATACCGTTGAGTTCATATCATCATTCTGGACTCGTTGACAGGTAGTTTGCTGAGTTTTGAGAACTTTGGCTCCGGCACGCATTTCCGTGCAAACCGGAATTCCAAGTTCTGGTCAACGGGCCAATGGAGATCGGGTCAACGGAATCCAATTCTGGTGATACCGTTGGGTTCGTATCGACATTCTGGTTTCATGGACATATAATTTGTTATATTTTGTAGACTTGTTTTCTTGTACGTTTTTCGGTGCAAAACGGCTCCGACACGGATACCGTTTTGACCCGAAATTACCTTTTTGCCCTTGTGTCCAAATTGGACCGTTGGGTAGGCTATCCTAGCTAATTTGACCATTCTGGACACGTTGGCGATGTTCATTTCATCGTCCGACAATGTTTGTTGATAATTTCTCTAAGTTTAACCTTTTTATAATTAATTAATAATTAATTCATATAATGTTTGTATTTCGGGATTAGTACAACGAAACTAAGATCAGCCAATTCCAGTGATCTCACATCGCTGAAATTGACAAGTTGGACGCGTGGATCACTATAATAAGATTAACAGCCTTACAGATAATCTTCTTATCTCGATTTACGTGTCGTAAGTTTCAACGTACAAATAACGAAGTACACTTTATAATAGACTAGAATTGACCCTGTTTGACCAGAATTGACCAGTTGACCCAAAGTCAACTGTAAGTCAACAATTGACCTAGTTTGACTAGATTATTGACCGGAGTTGACCTAGAGTTGTTTTGACTTAGAAGAACCTAGAATAATGTAGATTGCTTGTAGAGTTTCTTTTATTACAACTTGAAACCCCTTGTAACCTTTGTTGCTTTAAATAGGACTCTGTGGCTTCAGTGGGACCCCCCTATACTTATCAGCTGTTCAGGTTATCGAGGCGAGTACATTCTCTGATCATTTCATATCCTGCTTAGAATTATTTTCCTGCTTTAAATTACTTTACTTGATACTGTCACGTTGGTCACACGGATTGATACTATATGGATCTTTTCATGAGATGTTATCCCCCTCGGGACCATCGGATACTGCATGTTTTGTGCGTTTCACGAATCATCACGTATCTCTATGCTTCCTCTGATTCAGGAATCGCTTGTGACACATGTACTCTCATGTTCACAGAGCCATCATGAATTACCTTCACGTATCACTCATTTTATGAGCCATGTGAAGTTTCACGAATCTTAACATAACTTGAACAGATCTTTGTGTATCGATTGGGGATGGGGGAGTGGAAATAGACATGTGAATATTATCCCAGTAGCTGTAGTCATGAATCACTCTCTTAGCTGTAGTCATGAATCTCCTATGCCATTCACATGTTTATATTTTAATCTGACTCACTAGTCACTATTAGCTCTCTATGTATAGTAGATATTTCCATTACAGATTCTCTCTCTGTTTACATACTACATTTCTTCAGTATCTATATCTTACTTTACTGCATGATTATATTTTCTAACCTGCTATGAACTGTTGAGATGTACTGTACTCGCTCCAGTCCTGACTGGACCTGTTGATAAATTTTACAGATAGCCTGGAGGTGCCTGCTAGCCTAGAGGAGACACAGTAGGGTTTGTTTAGGTAGTTATTTCATTTTGTCTGGAGTTGTATTTACTTTGGGGATTACTGTATCTTTATTTAAGTTTTGAGATGTACTTCTGGGTTCATGTATCTTAGACACTTAGACTTCTATCTCCTGTATTTATTTTGGATTTCATGTTTTATCTATCCTTATCATGCTCTACCTTAGATGTGATTGAATTTGTATCTGCTATGTCACCCCCATTCGGAGAGTATAAACTGCTTAGCCTTATATTGTTAGATGTTGTGACCTAGGACAGCGTTCTACCGCCGACACTGCGGCGTAGGCTGGGCGTCGTTACGTTCTCGTGCCCTAACTCTAGGGTGCGGGTCGTGACAGTCCGCGGCAATCGTATCTTTATTGCCGTCAAAGAAGGGAGGGTTCAAGCGCTTGAAACTGTTGGCCGCATGATTCCCTTGGTGACCTCCTTTGTTTAGTGCATCATGAACTTCCTGGTGCAAGGCGTCGCCTCGACGATCTTGGGATGCAAGCAGTTCTCTGATAAGCCCTACCAAAGGTCCCTCATCCTGTCTAGCTGGTTGAATGGGCGGAGCTACCTGAACTGGAGGTTCCGAGCCTCCGGGAAATATAACTCGGGAGGCTACTCCAGAGTGCTGAGCTTGATCTTCCTGGCGCTGGGGTGCTTGCCGAGCTTCCTCTGGCTGGTTGGCAGGTCCGGGAGCAATGCCGCTGAAGAAGACGACATAGGGAACAATAAGGAAAGGACCAGGACGGATCAATGATACAAACAATGTGATCAGGTCTAGATTCTCGAGGATTTGAAGATACGGGCAGAGATCAAGGACGAATATTGATTGAGACATCTATTCGGTAAACCCCCACATTTCTTGAATGCCAAGACCTGCATGGGCCACCACTTAAACCATGTCACGTCCCAGAACCAGAATACTGGAGAGCGGGGGCAGACATAGCCAGCTACGTATATTGAAATAGAATACATCTCAACTATACGGTCACGGCTGTCTAGATATGAGGGTTTACTACAAGCCAGCAGTCTCTTAAGGTCAAGCCTATCATCTAAATCTCAAGCAATTAACAGAGTTACAAGATATTAGAGCATCAAATATATATATATAAGGCGTCCCAAATATTACATATTGGATGATCATGAAGCTAGTCGTACAAAATGATAGGACTAGCAAGAGTTCAGTCATACATGATCAACCCTAGGATTTGTTAATCATGTTTACAGCCCGTAGGCAGACAGTAAGTAAATGTGCATCGAGCTAACAGGTGCTCGTCGGCTAAACGCCTTAAAAGAATAAATTTATATATAAGTGGGTGAAACAAAAAGGAAAAACCCACTCGTAGCCCGGGTTCCGTCTAGTGTTCACCATTGGGCTGGAAGCTTGGTAGATCCTCGGGAGCTGCTCCGAAATCTGGCCACACAAAACCAGCTGGGTCAAACCCCAGAAAGAGCAAGTGCCACAAGGAGGCCACAAATAAGAACAAAAGCCAGCATATCAGAACATAAAGAATAAAAGAAAAGTACAAGTAATAAAAGTACACAGAGCGATAAACGACTAGGGACGTGGAACCATTCCGGGAGCCAGGTTACAATCCTTAAACCAAACAAGGACCGGGATTGTAACCCTTCGCCTGAATAGCTCATTGTCTCTACTCATTTATCGTTAAGATAAGGAAAACAAACATGCTCAGGAGATAGCAGGTACTGGAGCTAGACAAGACTTAGACAAGGCTGGACATCATGCATTCACAAGCGGCCAAGCAATTACTACGGCTTACTACTTTAGCTAACTAGGGTTATCACAAGCCTTAATTACTAACAAGATGCAAGTGAGAAACTCCCAGTCCTAAGCCCTGCGGACTATCCAGTTATCCTTTCGCGGGTTGAAAGTTATAGGTGGGTACATTGCCCGGAAGACAAATATACCCTTAGGGGACTTAGAGGGTGCAACACATGACAGTGTGCTGGAAATGTGCTCTACTCGTCGGCAAGCTACAAGTCCATTAAAGCGCCCAGATAACGAGATTGCCTGTGACTGGGAATTCTCCATGTTCTAGTTTGATCTAATCATTAGCCTAATCCAATTTAGCGCGAGTCCCTGGCCGTGGTACCCAGGAAGTCACGTCCTAGACATGATGCAAGACAAGACAAGTGGATTGTACAAGCAAGCAAGCAGGAACGAACGACATTCTGCTGTCCAAACGACATTCTGCTGTCCAAACGACATTCTGCTGTCCAAACGACATTCTGCTGTCCAAACGACATTCTGCTGTCCAAACGACATTCTGCTGTCCAAACGACATTCTGCTGTCCAATTTAGCGCGAGTCCCTCGCTTCAACTTCTCAAATAATTCCTGACATTCTGCTGTCCAAACGAACGACACATCCTTGCGGGTCAGCTGGGTCATCGGCGCTGAAATCCTTGTAAAATCAGAGACGAACCGCCGGTAGTAGCCGGCCAATCCAAGAAAGCTGCGAACTTCTGCCACTGAGCTGGGTACTGGCCATGCCTCGATAGCCACAATCTTCTGGGGATCCACTTCCACTCCTCCTCTGGTAATGATGTGACCCAATTAAGAAATACGATTGAGCCAGAACTCGTATTTACTGAACTTGGCATACAACTGGTGCTCTCTGAGAATCTGGAGGACAACTCTGAGATGCTGCTCGTGCTCTGCTTCACTCTTGCTGTAGACCAGGATGTCATCAAGGAATACTATCACAAACTGATCCAAGTAAGGCATAAAAATACGGTTCATGAGGTCCATGAACACTGCCGGCGTATTGGTCGCTCCATAGGGCATAACTAGAAACTCCCAATGCCCGTACCTAGATCTGAACGCCGTCTTCGGGATGTCCTGCTCCCTGACTCTGATCTGGTGGTATCCTGACCGCAAGTCTATCTTCGAGAAAACTGAAGCCCCCTTGAGTTGATCAAACAAGTCATCTATCCTTGGAAGAGGGTATCTGTTCTTGATTGTCACTGAGTTCAAGGTACGATAATCTACACATAACCTGGACGTACCATCCTTCTTTGTCACAAGAAGCATCGGGGCTCTCCAAGGCGATCCACTAGCACGAATGAATCCCTTGGTTCTAAGTTCTTCAATCATCTTGTACAAAATCTCCAACTATGAAGGTGCCATTCTGTAGACTCGCTTTGATACTGGTGCTGTCCCGGGAATCAAGTCAATGGTGAACTCGATCTCCCACTCTGGTGGCATCCCTGGAAGTTCCTCTGGGAAGACATCTGGAAACTCTTCAACTATCCGGGGCAACTGTACTGCTGCTACTGCCATCCGCAATACTGGAGGAGATGGCTCTACTGTGCCTCTAGAGAATGAAAACTCTGGCTCTCCGGGAATACTAAAGACAACTCTGCCAACATGGCAGTCTATCCTAGCATAATGGTTCCTCAACCAATCCATGCCTAGGACTACATCATAGTCTGCCATAGGGAACTCTGTGAGCCTAGCGGGGAACTCTCTACCGCTAACTACGATCCGACACGAGGAAAACACTCGATCTACTCCCACAAGACCATTACCAGTAAGTATATTGAGCCTCACTGATAATGACTCGGGCTCCAATCTTATCCGTTTCGCGAATCGTGCATACATGAATGAATGCGATGCACCAGAATCAAATAATACAGATGCTGAAAAGGTGTTGACGAGAATAGTACTTGCCACTACCTCACCTGGTGCAACTTCTTCTTCCATGGTCATCATCATAGCCTGACCTCTAGCTGCGGGTCCTCTCTGCTGGGAACCCCTCTGCCGACTCTGTGCTGGAGCCTGGGTGAACTACTGCTGGAAGGCCTGGGCCTGGGTCGCCAATGGCCTCGGGTACTGCTGTTGCTGCTGCTGCTAGACTGGAACTGGGGCTGGTCCTCTCACCGAAGAACTAGAAAGGTTGGATGATGATGGACCTCCCCTATTCGGGCAGGTCCCTATCTGGTGGTCTGCTCCTCCACAAGCAAGGTACAACCCCTGTGCCCTACGATACTCTGCCACTACATGGCCCGGCTTTCCGCAATGAGAACATCCCACCGCGGAATACTGCTTCTGCTTCTGCTGCTGCGGGTACGTCGGGGTTGAATGCTGAACCGACGTCACTGAAGCCGCCCGCCTCGGAGTTCCAACGGTCAATCCCCTAGCTGCCGGGGCTGGAGCTGATGATTGGTGCATCTGACTGTGGGACCGCTTCCTGCCTCCGGTCCTGTCCACAATTCTCCGGGAGGTATACTCATGCCTCCTTGCTGCCTTCAACACTGCATCGAACGTCTGGTGCTCGAACTGCTCGACAGCCAATAATATCTCTAAATGCAGCCCTTGCTGGAACCGCTGAGCCCTATCGAACTCGGTTGCCACCAAGGTGGGGGCGAACCTACTCAGCCTAGAAAACTCGGTCGTATAGCCATCGACCGCCCTGCCACCTTGCTTCAAGTTGGTGAATCTGGTCTGCAAGTCGTACCGTGCCACCGCATCAAAGTACTTTGTCTGGAATCTCTCTCTGAACGTCGCCCAAGTAACTGGTGTCGCTAACCCCATGGCCTGAGCTGTCCACCAATCGTGAGCCAAGTCTAACAACTGTAGGCGTACCACCGCCACCTTCTCATTCTCAGGTGTCTTAGCTGCTTCCAGGACCATCTCGGTATACTGAAGCCAAGCGTCCGCGGCAATCGCATCTTCACTGCCGTCAAAGAAGGAAGGGTTCAAGCGCTTGAAACTGTTGGCCGCCTGATTCCCTTGGGGACCTCCTCTGTTTAGTGCATCATGAACTTCCTGGTGCAAGGCGTTGCCTCGACGATCTTGGGATGCAAGCAGTTCTCTGATAAGCCCTACCAAAGGTCCCTCATCCTGTCTAGCTGGTTGAACGGGCGGAGCTGCCTGAACTGGAGGTTCCGAGCCTCCGGGAAGCATAACTCGGGAGGCTACTCCAGAGTGCTGAGCTTGATCTTCCTGGCGCTGGGGTACTTGTCGAGCTTCCTCTGGCTGGTTGGCAGGTCCGGGAGCAATGCCGCTGAAGAAGACGACATAGGGAACAATAAGGAAAGGACCAGGACGGATCAATGATACAAACAATGTGATCAGGTCGAGATTCTCGGGGATTTGAAGATACGGGCAAAGATCAAGGACGAATGTTGATTGAGACATCTATTCGGTAAACCCTCACATTTCTTTAATGCCAAGACCTGCATGGGCCACCACTTAAACCATGTCACGTCCCAGAACCAGAATACTGGAGAGCGGGGGCAGACATAGCCAGCTACGTATATTGAAATAGAATACATCTCAACTATACGGTCACGGCTGTCTAGATATGAGGGTTTACTACAAGCCAGCAGTCTCTTAAGGTCAAGCCTATCGTCTCAATCTCAAGCAATTAACAGAGTTACAAGATATTAGAGCATCAAATATATATATATAAGGCGTCCCAAATATTACATATTGGATGATCATGAAGCTAGTCGTACAAAATGATAGGACTAGCAAGAGTTCAGTCATACATGATCAACCCTAGAATTTGTTAATCATGTTTACAGCCCGTAGGCAGACAGTAAGTAAATGTGCATCGAGCTAACAGGTGCTCGTCGGCTAAATGCCTCAAAAGAATAAATTTACATATAAGTGGGTGAAACAAAAAGGAAAAACCCACTCGTAGCCCGGGTTCCGTCTAGTATTCACCATTGGGCTGGAAGCTTGGTAGATCCTCGGGAGCTGCTCCGAAATCTGGCCACACAAAACCAGCTGGGTCAAACCCCAGAAAGAGCATGTGCCACAAGGAGGCCACAAATAAGAACAAAAGCCAGCATATCAGAACATAAAGAATAAAAGGAAAGTACAAGTAATAAAAGTACATAGAGCGATAAACGACTAGGGACGTGGAACCATTTCGGGAGCCAGGTTACAATCCTTAAACCAAACAAGGACCGGGATTGTAACCCTTCGCCTGAATAGCTCATTGTCTCTACTCATTTATCGTTAAGATAAGGAAAACAAACATGCTCAGGAGATAGCAGGTACTGGAGCTAGACATGACTTAGACAAGGCTGGACATCATGCATTCACAAGCGGCCAAGCAATTACTACGGCTTACTACTTTAACTAACTAGGGTTATCACAAGCCTTAATTACTAACAAGATGCAAGTGAGAAACTCCCAGTCCCATGCCCTGCGGACTATCCAGTTATCCTTTCGCGGGTTGAGAGTTATAGGTAGGTACATTGCCCGGGAGACAAATGTACCCTTAGGTGACTTAGAGGGTGCAACACATGACAGTGTACTGGAAATGTGCTCTACTCGTCGGTAAGCTACAAGTCCATTAAAGCGCCCAGATAACGAGGTTGCCTGTGACTGGGAATTCTCCATGTTCTAGTTTGATCTAATCATTAGCCTAATCCAATTTAGCACGAG
Source organism: Iris pallida (assembly GCA_029216955.1). Lineage (NCBI taxonomy): Eukaryota > Viridiplantae > Streptophyta > Magnoliopsida > Asparagales > Iridaceae > Iris > Iris pallida. Next base: position 133,570 of record JANAVB010009597.1, read on the forward strand.
TCCCTGGCCGTGGTACCCAGGAAGTCACGTCCTAGACATGATGCAAGACAAGACAAGTGGATTGTACAAGCAAGCAAGCAGGAAAACCCACGGTGTCAAGTTGATTATACGAGTCAAGTTACAAGTTACAAGTCAAGTCAGAAGTGCGCCGCCACGGGCCACTATCAAGTTATCAAGATAAATCATGTCAGGGTACTTGTCAGGAGCGCACCACGACGGGCCACTATCATGTCAGGTTGGTCATGTCAGGAGTGCACCACTATATATAGGACTATAGAAGAGCCAAGCTTAGAGAAATAAAACTAAAACTCCAAGAGCCAATGGTTTGCGCAAGGGGTCAGGGGTTAGATTGCGCAGGTGTCAGCTGCGCAGGGTGCCAAGTGCGCAGGGGCACAGGGCGCAGGGGAAGATTGCGCATGAACAGACTGCGCAGGAGTGAATTACGCAATGGTCGAGTGCGCAGGGGTTACTTTGCGCATGGCTGGCTTGTGCATGGCTAGCTTGCGCCAGCACAATCCAGCGCAGCGCAAAGCACTGGCTGAACCTATGCGCAATCGGCCATGCGCTAAAGAGCACAGGCCGGGGTGCGCAAACGGTCAAGTGCTAAAGAGCACTGGCCGAGCGCCTTCACCAAGGCTGAGATGAACTCCTCAAGAACACCAAAAACTTCAAATCTTCATAACTTAGCCAAATCAAAACCAAATCTAGATTTTCAAAGTTCTAACTTGAGTAAAATCGAATTCTCTTCCACATGGAAGCATCAAAACATGCAAAAATCGAAGTTTAATGGATCAAAACAAAGGATTTTTGAAAATGGTTAAAACCTAGATCTAGAAAAATAAAAGCTCCAAATCACAAAATGTCAAGTTCTAAAGTTGTTCTCCATGGCCTAATCTAGTTAATGGACAAATAAAAAGTGGTGCTTATTTGATGACAAGGTACACTTGCCTATGGGTTGGGGAGTTGTGTGGAAGAAGGAAGAAGAAGAAGTTGTAAGAAATTAATGGAGTTATGGAGGAGAGAGAAAAGGTTGGTAGGTTTTAATGAGGGTGGTTATGATGGAATGGAGGTGGAGAATAGGCTAAGGTGTTCCAATCATGATGAACCAAACCAAACGAAACCAACTCCACAAAATAAAACCAAGCCATGGTCCAAACCCATTACGAGAAACCAAAATCCGCAAGTCGAGAAAATAAAATACGTGCCAAAAATCAAATTACGAGTACTAATACGAAATACAGGAAATGGGGGTGACACTCATGCGGGCCCAACTCCATGCGTCCTATTGAGAATGTGGAATATTCCAATCAGGACTCTTCTTACTATGCCCCTTGAGGTGCTAAATTAAAGAAGTCCAGGACAGTGCGGGCCCAACAAGCCTAGTCAACTTTCTAAGCTACTGACCGTAAGCGGGCATCGTTAATTATTATACGGGCTCCTGATGGAAAGTTGTACAAAACCACCCGCGTCCAGTCCCCCAGGGCTAACGGACAGGGTGGGTCTTTAAAGTCTTCCTCCAACGATCGAGAGCAAGTGCTTTTACTAGCCTCGGATCAGGGAGCAAACATGATACCTACGTACCTATGTGCTCGGGATAGCCGAGTCCACATGTTTGATGCAAAGGTAGATCAGCCTGCTATCGACTTGCGTAAGGTGATTACTTACAAATGCAAGGAGAAGGAAGCAACCTTGGCATGCAGTGAGCCTCTCTCGGGATGTCGTTGTACCCAAGTCATAATCAACTGCTACTGCGACAAGTCGGCAGCACCTGAAGATCGGCAGTCCGTTTTTCAACGACTGCAGCAGCCAGCACCTGTCCGACAACAACTCGAAAAACAGATGCAAATTACCGAAGACGAGGAGTTTTCTTTCGCCTCATGTAATTCAACTCAGAAGATTTCTTCCGGCAAGGGACGAAAGAAGACAGGTTCTTCCAGCCCGACAATCTCAGCCAGCACTGCAAGGAAACTCTCATATGGAGGGTTGCCTCCGACAGCCACATAGGGTATCTATTTAGGCACTCGATCAAAAAATAAGCTTCCAACACCTGGGGGTGCACCTTCGGCCTCATTGGGAGTAGATGAAGCTGGGGGTAGCAGTCCCCTCAATATATACGACAATCTGGTGTACCAAGAACATACACAGGGGGTAGAGATCCCCCGAAATTATGCAACAGACTTGAGCGTTCCTGAGGGCGACCGCCCTCGCCAAGACGATGCGTCTTCCTGCATAGGGGGTAGCACCCCTTCCGAGTCCGAGGAAGGTGACATTACGATATTCCCCGACGATTTCTCTGTACAAGGATATGACACAAAGAGCACCTCTTCTACAGTCCCGTCCATGTCTACCCACGTACGGACAATCCTTATGGCCGGTGACGATCCTGAAGGACCGACTGATCGACAATGCCTTGAAGTACTTGAAGCCATGCTATTATCCTTGGTCAAGTCTTTAGACGAAATCAAAGCCGCCTTGCCAACTCAACCAGCAAGGACTCCCGGATAAACAAGTTGGGACCCGCAGTCAACGTGGACTCCAACACGACTGCCCCTCCTTTGGGTGACGATCTTTAGGAGCATCCATTCCTTCAGCTGCGGATGAAGCTAAGGAGGCAAGGAGGGAAGTCCAGGAGCTTCGAGCAATGTTCAATGCCCGAGACTCCTCCCGAGACCTCAGAATACGACAGCCATTTCCCATCACGTGGAGAGATGTTCCTTTTCTCCCACGCTACAAACCGTTCCATATATATTCGTATGACGGAAAGAACTCTGCTTGGTACATGACTTATTTTCAGGTCACAACCTACTACTTGTCGCATAGCGACGCCATCCTCACATGATTATTCATCAGAGCATTGGAGGGGATCGCATTCGACTGGTATCACAACCTTTCCGATAACTGCATCCATTTTTTTGACGGCTTCAAGCACATATTCCTAGAGAGATTCTATGAAGTAGGGCATGATGTGACAATGTCGTCTCTCATGGACGTTGTTCAGGGAGAGAGGGAGCTAACAAAGAACTATATCGAACGGTTCTACCAAACCGTGAGATTGCCCCAAGGCAATCCCGAAAGCTCCTTGATTTAAATCTGCCAGAAGAAGTTGCTCCCCGCAATTAGCCTCTGGATGGGCGACGATCAGTTCAGGGACTGGACGACCATCATCATAAGTGCTACTAATACGGAAACAAAGTTGAAGAAGGCTCGCCAGTTGGGATTACATATCCCATATGGAGAGAATAAGGGCAAACGTCCTGGTTCCACCTCCAACAACAACAGCGGCAGCACCTCCAACTGGGACAATAAAGACAAACAGGCCATGGTCGCTGATGTGACCAAGAAGCCTGAACAGAAATAGACGGAAGATAAGTAGCCCAAGATGAATTACTTATTTGAAGATAGTCATGTCAAACCTATCTTTGATATGCTCCTGCAAGGGGGTAGGATCCAGCTCCCTCCACCAAAGCGTGAGCCTCGAGCGGCAGAAATGTAGAACCCAAAATATTGCCACTTCCACCGCTATGTCCATATTTCTACTCATGACTGCTTCCAATTAAAGCGGTACATCTAGAGTCTCATCGACTCCAAAGCTCTGTCGATAGATTTCGAAGAGGTTACTGTGGTTGCAAATATGGTATCAGTTCAATTCGGTGACTTCCCCCCAACAAATACTCCAGACGGGGTAATACATGTCCCTCGGGCAACGATGGAGGTCACTAATCTTCCACCCGTCTGGGACCAGACATTTGGTTTGGTACCTCTCACCACATCACGAGAAGAGATCCTGTAGGTGCACCCGGACTTAGTGCCCGATGTTACCCAGGCGGTGCCATCTCCTACCAACAAGAAGAAGGACAGGAAGTCTAGATCCTGCCATACAATTTCAGCGGAAGCTGAGGAAGCGGCAACCGTTGTTACCCGGTCTGGAGCACAAGTCCAGCCCACACAGGGCAGTTCAGTCGAAGATCCTTAGCCGACAACGTTGCCTACCTCTGATGTTCCAAGGACGTCTCAACCTCCACCGGCAGATAAGTCCAAGCCAAAGGAAATCTGCTGCGACAGGCCACTCCGTAACAAGGCACCTCAAGGGCTGGAGAGACCTTACAACTTTGACATATTAGCACAACTGGCTAATACACCGACAAAGTTGTCGTTATATGAGCTCCTAAGGCTCTCCAAGGATCTTTCTGTCGTATTGAGCAAAGTACTCCAAAATGCTGACACCTACTTAGCCCAGGTCAAGCCTCTAGGGGAAGACCCGTCAGTAGATCTACAGGGCAGCAATTGCACAGATGCAATACCCAATATCGTATTTACTCCACAGGACATGTTGATCAAGTCCAACTTGCATGATCTCCCCTTGTACTACACTGGATACATAGGCGACATCAAGGTGGATCGGATGCATATCGACCCTGGCTCATCAATAAGCATCATCCCGAAAAGCTTGCTCCAACTTCTGGGCATCCCTATGCACCGAATAGCGGTAACCAATACTGCCATTAGCGGTTTCAACTCGGGAAGGAGCTATCCCATAGGGAAGATCCACTTGAAATGTCAGATTGGTGACCTGAAGACGGAGGTTGAAGATGGAGGTTACCTGCTACGTCATAGGTGCAGTACGTCCTACAATATCCTCCTGGGACGTCCATGGATACATGACTACATGATCGTGCCATCTACACTCCACTAGTGCTTCAAGTATGTCAGCAAATACGGCTTCGTGAAGACGAAATTCGTCGACATCGATCCCTTCAAAGGAGTCGAGTCTTTTTACTCTTCGGAGGCTTGTCTATATAAAGAATCCAAGAAGCACATGATTGACGAACTCGAAGCCATAACAGGTTCAGAGGAACCTTTAAAAATCTATCTCCAGGCCCGTAAACTGGGCAAAGCAATACCCCTTGTCGTAATTTGCATAAAGAGGTGCCCGGTTCTCCTGTCTCACCTGCGCAATTGGAACCAATGGTCATCCGGCTCCCGAAATCCAGCCACGAGCCAAAACCTGTCATAGGGCCGATGGTGATCCGATTGTCAAAATCCAATCAAAGGCAATAGGAAGATACGAGGCCCTCTGTGACACATAAGGTGATCCGATTGCCAAAATCTACTCAAAGGCAATCGGAAGGCACAAAGTCCTCTACCGAGTCGATGGTTATTCGTCTTCCTAAATTGAGCCGACAATCAAATGTCGACCCAAGGCCCTTAGGCAAACTAGTGCCACTACCAGAACCCTTGGTGGTTAAGCTACCTAAGACAGCATCCCGACCTCTGGGCTCGCAGGGGGTAGACGAAGAGGGCGTAGAACTCGCTAAGTACCTGGTTGTACAGGTGGATAGCCCCTCTCCTGATGATGTAATCCCTGTGGATAAAATTCCTTATTTCATCAATAAGAGGCTGCCGTTGGACTACTCTGAGTGTGATAAGCTTTATCTGATATAAGCTACACGGGACTATCTAGACGTTAACCTGCACACACAGGTGATAACCGTCCATACCATAAATCGACTTGCTCCCATTAAAGGCACTTACTTCCTAGTCCCAGGCGGAAGAGAATGGGGTCACACGATCATCTTGGCCGAAAAGAAGGTCCTCAATCTTTCACGCCACAAGAGTTCGATCTCGAACCCAATAGTAGAAGATTACCGCTCTACCTGTATAGTCCTCAAGCTATGTACTTCATACAAAAGTAGGGGTACGACATGGAGGCTACCCCGGGTCTGAATTAGGCAACGGTCGGCAATTGACTCTACAGCTGTCAGCACCGGCTAGAAAACCTCAGGATTATTATCACAAATCAAGACACGACCTCGGGTATTTTACACCAGCAATAATGCCTGAGAGTTCCGATGAAGAATGCGATTGGCACCCTCATTCATTCGAGTCACCCACTTACGACTCTGATGGCAGCATTGGAGATATATTCAGGCAGACATTATCTGTCAACATGACATCCGCTGATATTGAAGAGGAAGATGAAGATCTACTCGAATCGCTTGAGTTGGAGCCATGTGTCTAACAACTGGATGCACAATGGAAGAAGCGCTTTGAACTACGAGACCCTTCCACTGAAGACGAGGTCATGCAAGTTGACCTTAGCGATGAATCCTCCACGAAGCCAATCTTCGTCAGTAAAAGCCTGACGGACGATGAGCGAGAGTCGCTGTTGCAACTCGACAGCGAATACATCGACATCTTCGATTGGAGCTATGAAGACATGCCAAGGCTAAATCCCGAGATCGTACTTCATAAGCTTAATATTTATCCGGACGTAAAACCAGTCAAACAACAGCAGCGACGGTTTCGTCCAGACATTATGAACTCCATTGAAGCAGAAGTAAACAAGCTTATAGCTAGGAGTTTCATCCGTGAAGAGCAGTACCCAGACTGGGTAGCCAATATAGTACCAGTCATCATGAAGAATGGAAAGATCCGAATTTGTATCGACTTCCGCAATCTGAATGCGATATGCCCTATGGATGAATTCCCTCTTCCGATCACCGACATAATGATCGATAATACGTGTAGCTTCGAGCGCATGTCCTTTATGGATGGCTTTTCAAGATACAATCAAATCAAAATATCTACTGATGATGAGAAGCATATGTTCTCATACGTCATTCTGAATACCGATCGGCGTGTATTGTTATACGGTCATGCCCTTCGGCCTGAAGAACGCCGGTGCTACATATCAACGTGCTATGAGCGTCATCTTTAGAGATCACTTGTGCAAAACGGTGGAGTGTTACGTTGACGATATCGCCGTCAAAAGCCGCTCCAAAAATGATCACTTATATGATTTGAGAATAGTGTTCGACCTCATGCGAGCGCACAATCTGAAGATGAATCCCACCAAGTCTTTTCTGGGCGTGACCAGCGGGAAGTCCTTGGGCTTTGTCATTACTTCCCGGGGCATTCACATAGACCCCGATAAAACAAAAGCAATCCTGGAGATGAGTCCACCGAGGAACCTCCGTGAACTCCGCTGCCTTCTGGGAAGACTAGCCTATATCAGGAGGTTCATATCTAACCTCTTAGGGCAATGTCAACCCTTCACTCAACTCATGAAGAAATATGTCTCTTTCATATTGAACGAGGAATGTTAGCGTGCCTTTGATGACATTAAGGAATACCTGACGAATCTACCAGTTCTGGTAGCCCCGGTCGCCGGAAAGCCCTTTATGCTCTATGTACAGGCGATGGAACACTCCCTCGGTGCTTTGCTAGTACAAAACAATGATGCGGGGCACGAACAAGCTATCTATTACCTCAGTCGAATGAAGGTAGGACCGAAACATAGGTACACCGCCATGGAGAAGGAGTGCCTTGCCCTAGTGTTCGCCATTCAGAAAACACGATACTATGTGACAGGGCAGACCATCCATGTTGTCTCATGAGTTAATCCTCTCAAGGTTCTCATGACCAAACCAGGCGCACCCAGTTCTAGTCTAGCCACATGGGCAATACTGTTATCTCCCTACGACATGGTCTTCGTTCCGCAAAAGGCTGTCAAAGGTCAAGCCTTGGCCGACTTTTTGGCAGCCCATCTAGGCTCAGAAACAACCAGAATCTATGAAAAAAAATCCCAGATGAAGTCATTGAATCAAACATGACCTCACATGAAGCCATGTGGCAAATGTTCTTTGACGGTGCTTCAAGAACGTGGCCACAAGGTGATATCGTCGCTGGAATCGGGGTAGTATTAATTTCTCCCCTTATATTGGTGGTCAATCGGGCATATTCTCTCACAGAACCCTGTTCAAACAACGTAGCCGAATATAACACTCTAGTCATCGAACTCTAACTCGTAAAAGAGGTGGAGGTCAAGTACCTAGAAGCGTATGGCAACTCGCAGCTGATTGTTAATCAGATCTGAGGCTCATACGTGGTTCACAACGTGGACCTGATTCCCTACCATCAGACAGCAATTGCCATCATTGCAACCTTAGAGGGGTTCTTTATAGAGCATGTTCCTAGGCTCCAAAATATTGAAGCCGATGCCCTAGCAGGCCTCGCCGCTTCCTTGGCAGTTCCAAATGATGCTCATTAGGCCATGAGCTGGTCTGTTCCAAGAACAATGTTCAACTGGGTTCGAGTTACTCCGCCCAGATAACCAACGACATACATGACTGGAGATGCCCGCTCATCGACTTTGCAGTCTATGGAATTCTGTCAGAGAATATGAAAGAAGCAACTTCAATCAGAAGGCGCTCTCTCAGATTCTTCTATGATACAGAGACGAAAATGTTATATCGACGACCTTATGATGAGCTACTGTTAAGATGCCTATCAAATACAGAAGCCAAATAAGCCTTACACGAGGCTCACGATGGCGCTTGCGGCGCTTACCAACCTGGCCCAAAGTTGCAAGATCGTCTCCGCCGGATGGATTATTACTGGCCGACAATGGTAGCAGATGTAGTTGATTATGTAAAGAAGTGTAAGACTTGCCAGATCCACGCAGATTTCATACATCTGCCATCCGAATTCTTGTACCCAACAGTAGCCTCTTAGCCATTTGAAGCATGGGAAATGGACATCATTGGGCCAATCACTCCACCGTCGTCTAGGGGGCATCGGTTCATACTAGCAATCACCGATTACTTCTCCAAATGGGCGGAAGCTGTTCTGCTTGCAAAGGTAAAGAAATCAAACGTGATTAGTTTTATAAAACATCACGTCTTCTACCATTTTGGACTACCTCGAAGGATTATTCACGACAATGGTCCGCAGTTCGTAAGCCACGCTTTCTATCAATTTTGTGACAAGAATTGGATTCAGAACATGGCCTCGACGGCATATAATCCATCGGCTAATGGTCTGGCTGAAGCCTTCAACAAAACCATAATCAAGCTCCTCAAAAAGTTTGTGTCTTCAAACAAACGCGACTGGAATGAAAAGCTAGGCGAGTGCTTATGGACGTATCATACTACGATTCAGACGGCTACAGGAAATACCCCGTTCTTCTTGGTTTACGGGAGTGAGGCAGTTCTCCCATTGGAGACTCAGATCCCCTCGCTTCGCATGGCCCTTACTTATCGATTGACGTCGGATGACAACCATCGCCAATGGCTACAAGAACTGGAAGCCTTAGACGAGAAGCGTTTACAAGCTCAACAAAGCATAGAGCTCTACCAAGCACGCATACCGGAAGCCTTATCGGCGATCTTGTCTTGGCCGTTCGCAGACCAATGGTCATGACTCCCAAGACCCCGACAAATTACAGCCTAAATAGGAGGGTCCATTCATCATCGAGACTGTATTCTCCAATGGCGCATACCGGCTCGCAAAGCAGAATAGAGGCTGTAGAAGCATGGAAAATACTAAAGAAAATGACTCATGCGGCCAAAGAATCCCATGCGGCTCAGAAAGTCCATGCAGCTCGGAGAGTCATGCGGCATAAGGGGCTATCCGATCCAAGACATCCCATACAGCTCAGAAAGACACGTGGCTGGACAGCCCTCTCCTTTGCCCTCTCGTATTAATTGTTTGACGGCTGACAACTCTGAAAAAGTGACAGCCCTGACAAAGAAAGAAGTAATTATGACTCTGTCATAATGACGAATCTCTAGGAAAGAGAAAAGAGATCTCTGGCACAAATCCCTCGAGAGCCATAAAAATGCCACGTGGCCTTGCCACGTGGGCGTTCGTATGCGGCTCACTTCTCATGCGGTTCAGAGTGAATCTGTCCTATGCGGCTCAGGCCGAGCAAGCCTCATGCGGCTCGAGCAAAGCACTTCTCATGCGGTTCAGAGTGAATCCATCCTATACGGCTCAGGCCGAGAAAGCCTTACGCGGCTCGAGAAAAGCACTTCTCATGCGGTTCAGAGTGAATCCGTCCTATGCGGCTCAGGCCGAGAAAGCCTCATGCGGCTTGAGCGAAGAACTTTTCATGCGGTTCAAAGTGAATCCATCCTATGCGGCTCAGGCCGAGGATGCCTCATGCGGCTCAAGTAAAAACTTCTCATGCGGTTCAAGAGGATCATTCCCATGCGGCTCAGGTGGATGTATCCCTATGCGGCTCACATTTATTACCTCCTTGTGGTTCAAAGGCTCAAGGGAGGGCCACTACCCAGACAGCCCTGACACGTGGCCCTAACCCTATGCGGCCCAAAGTCATATGCGGCTCACTCGTCATATGGTTCAGATCCCCCCAATGGCTCCTAGGACACGTGTCCTAAGCCGATCAATTCCTCAGATTTATTGCAATCAAAGATTGGGTCAAATTCCAATAATCTGGGACACGTGGCAGGAGAATACATCTAATTTATTCGCAGACATCAGAAGACCATTATGAAGAAGATTTATTCCAATCAGCATTAATTGCTGATGGGATTTGGTGTAATCTACACTCAATGGCTCGGATTCGTTACAATCAAAAGCGAACGGCCTAGATTGACCAATCCACAGGCCGCCGCCATCTCCAAGAGACAATCATTGGCAACCCTAGTGGTGACATCCCACTATTATAAATAGCAAGGTGCCAATCCCTTGTAGAGAGGATAAGATATCAGAGAAAAAAATACGCATATATAGAGAGACTCCCCAATGGTCAGAGAGAAAATACACAGAGAGAGAGAGAAGCCAGAAGAGCAACAAGAGGAGGGCAAGAAGCGCATTTCTTCATCTACGCCAACCATCTTTTCACAAGGAGCCAAGGCCGCATACCGATCGTCCAAGGAGTAAGGCAGGGCTGCCGTCGCCTTCCCGAGCCTCTATCGTCACCCCCAGAATCTAAAATAAACAATTGTACTTAGATTGCTCTACCTAGGTTTTCGTCCCTAGGCTTTCTTTGTACAAGCTAGTTTGTAATGTGAAGTAAAAGTCCGGTCCTCCGATAATTGTTCTGTTCTTTTATATTTCATGGCAAACACGATGGCGACTCTGCTGGGGACAAACTTTTCCACAGCTGAGGAGTTGGTGACGCAGTCGGATGCAGCCAAACTTGGTTCTACTCAACAGAAGATGGTCGCCCGGTTCGACCAACAGGCATTTGAAGAGATGCTCTCCGACAAGAGCGCTGGCCCGGTCCAGAAGCGAGCCCGCACAAAGAAGGCCCGCAAGGAGTGGAGACCCCGATCCTTCGTTCCTACTGAAGCTCTTGCAGAGATACCCTCTGTTGTTCAAGACAGCGAGCAAGACTCCCCTGCAGCCCTACTTCAGACCGTAGATAACTCTGCTGTCCCCAAGTCCGACAGAAGAAAATACTATGATGCTGGACTTGCAGGGGCAAAGAGGAACTCTATGCGATCAGAGCCGCATAAGGATATTAGCCACAGGGAGAAAACTCATGCGGCTACATCAGCCAGCCGCATGAAGAAAACTCATGCGGCCACAACTGTCAGCCGCATAACTTATACGGCTACAGCTGCCAATCACATGGATGAACCCCATGCGGCCAGGAAAGTCAATCGCTCGCAGAAAACCCATGCGACCACAATTACCAACCGCATGCGGCCAGCCTGCACGGTCGTGGCTCCTAGCCGCACAAAAATAATTCATCCGACGGCAGAAGACAACCACATGCAGATAGCCTTCACGGTACTCAACCCTAGCCGCATAGCATCCATTCCACGCTTCTCTCGATCAGTCTTTGACCGTCTCTTATGCGGTCCTGACCCTGATGGTTCTCTGGATGATAAGCCAGACTCTGTGGTATTTAACTTGGACTCCTCCTATTACGTACCCGCAAGTGCTAAAAGGAGGAAGTCTAGGGCAGCGCGGGCTCATCAGGCCCAGACAGTTGTCCCAACCTCTGACTATCGGGGCGTCCCATTGATTATCACACGGGCCTCGGATGGGAAGTTGTATACAACCGCTCGAGTCCAGCCCCCGGCGACAAACGGACATAGTGGTTCCTCGGACCTGCGGGAGGCGATCCTCCACAAATGAAAGGAAAGAGGAGGAGTGTCGGCGTGCAAAGAGTCCTCTCTTGGACATCGCTGTACCCAAATCATCATCATCTGCTGTTGCAACAACGCGGCAGTGACGGAAGATCGGCCATCCGTCTTCCAAAGACTACAGCATCCGAGCTCAGAAGATGAGGCACCTCCTGTTGTCTCCTGCAATTCCGCTCAGAAGGTCCCCGCCGAAGGGAGAGGGAAAAAGACAAGCATCTCCAGCCCCAAGATATCAACCACTACAGCTAAGAAACTGTCGTCTAAACGGTTGTCCTCCACCGGAGTATTCCAACACACCCATTCAAAGACAAAATCTGCCACGATAGAAAATTCATCATCCACATCGCTGGGGGTTGTGAGAACTGGGGGTAGCACTCCTTCGAACATACACCACAATCCGATGTTTCAAGGAGCCGAGCCTGGGGAAACCACTCTCTCATCAGGTACAACAGCCGCTGATGTCCCCGAGGATATCCATGGCTATCAAGACGAAGCAAGCTCCGAGGCTGGGGATACCGTTCCCTCCGAGTCCGAGCCCGAAGAGAATATTCCCACCTACCCCGATAACTTCTTGGTGCATGGGTATAACTCGGAGGGCACATCCTCCACCGTTCCTTCCATCACTCCTCATGTAAGGACGGTATTCATGACGGACAGCAACCAAGGTGGTTCCAGCGATCGCCAACGCATCGACACTTTGGAGGCTATACTGCAGACCTTGGTCAAGTCTGTAGATGAAATCAAAGCCGCTCTTCCAACTCTGCAAGGAGGAACGCCTGGCCAAACAAGCACGGGTCCCGCAGTCAATGCGGACTCGAACTCAGCGACACTAAACTCGGGCAATAATCCTCCCGAAATAACAGCCCCTACCGCAACAGATGAGGCCCGAGAAGTAAGAAGAGAGGTTCAGGAGCTTCGAGCCATGTTCCATGCCCGAGAAAATGCTCAAGACCTCAGAATACGACAACCATATCCTACTGAATGGAGGGATATTCCGTTCCCACCAAGATATAAGCCGTTCAACATCAACCCATATGATGGCAAGACCTTAGCAAGTCGGTACATCACGTACTTCGAGGTTACCACCGACCATCTGCCCTACGATGATGCTATCCTTACACGATTATTTATTGGGGCATTGGAAGGAGTCGCCTTCGACTGGTATCGCAATCTGCCGGACAATTGCATCCACTCCTTCGCCGGCTTCAAGCGCATGTACTTGGAGAGATTCTACGAGGTAGGGCAGGACGTCACCATGTCCACACTCATGGACGTCATCCAAGGGAAGAAAGAGCTGACAAGGAACTACATTGAGCGATTTCGCCAAACCGCCATGAAGCTGCCCTCCGGAAATCCAGATTCCTCTTTGATTGAAATTTGCCAAAAGAGACTGCTTCCAACGATCAGTCTCTGGATGGGCGAGAGTCAATTCAAGGACTGGAAGGCATTTATCATCAGTACCACAAGTGCCGAAGAACGACTGAAGAAGGCTCGCCAACTGGGATTGCACATCTAAGAAGGAGAAAACAAGGGCAAGCGTTCCAACAACGATAATGGGGGTAGCCCCTCTAATAATCGGGACAGCAAGGGAAAGCAGGCTATGGTGGCCGATACTGCACAAAAACATGAGCCAAAGCCAGCAGACAAACAATGGCCGCAAATCGATTACTCCTTCGAAGACAGTCACGTCAAGCCCATCTTGGACATGCTCATACAAGGGGACAGAATCCAGCTTCCTCCAACAAGACGGGAACCGCGGCCGGCAGAGATGGAGAATCCGAAATACTGCCATTATCATCGCTATGTTCATCATGCTACACACGATTGCTACCAGCTGAAACGGTACATCCAGAACCTCATCGATTCGAACGCTCTGGCCATCGATTTCGAAGAGGTAACCGTAGCGGCCAATATGGTGTCCGTACAATTCGGCAGCTTCCCTCCGACGGAGACTCAAGACGGGGTGATCCCCGTCCCTCTGGCGACAATAGAGATTACCAATCTTCCACCTCCCCGAGATCAGGCTGCCGGTCTAGTACCCCTCACCACATCACGAGGGGAGGTCATGTGGATCCATCCAGACTTGGTGTCAGAAGTGACTCGGCCCACGCCATCTACCACCGACAAAAAGAAAAGTGGGAAAGTCAGGACCTGCCACACAATCTCGGCAGACAACGAGGAAGCTACAGCCGTCGTCACACGATCCGGAGCGCAATCCCAACCTATGGTTGATAATCCAGCTAAAAACCATCAACCTACTATAACTGATGCTCTGGGACCGGCTCAGCCTTCGACGATCGACAAGCCTAGGCCGAGGGAGACTCGTTTCGATAAATCCCTCCGAAAAGAGGCAACCCAAGGGCTAGAGAGGCCCTAAAACTTTGACATCTTAGCACAATTGGCTAAAACACCGGCCAAGTTATCACTGTACGAACTCCTATGGCTCTCTAAGGATGTTCGTATTGCATTAAGCGAAGCACTCCAAAATGCCGATGTCTACCTGGCTCAATCCAACCTCACCGGGGAGGACTCACCCGTGGATCTCCAAGACAGTGCCTGCACGGAAGCAATGCCCAACATCGTCTTCACTCCACAGGACATGCTCATCAAAACCAACCTAAACGATCGCCCGCTATACTACACGGGATACATCGGCGACGTGAAGGTGGATCGGATGCACATAGATCCTGGCTCTTCCATAAGCATCATCCCGAAGGGTCTGCTACATCATCTCCGTATCCCAATGCATCGCCTGACGCCTACAAGCACCGCCATCAGCGGTTTCAATTCGGGCAGGAGCTGTCCTATTGGGAAGATTCGTTTGAAGTGCCAAATTGGCGACCTCCAATCCGAAGTCACCTGCTACGTCATAGATGCAGACACTTCTTATAACATCCTCTTGGGGTGCCCGTGGATACACGATTACATGATCGTACCTTCCACGCTACTCTAATGCTTCAAATATGTCGATAAGTACGGCTTCGTGAAGACAAAATTTGCTGATATCGATCCCTTCAAAGGGGTCGAATCCTACTACTCAGACTCCTGCCTATACGAAAAGTCAAAGAGGTACCTTGATGAAGGAAATGAACAAGTTAGCACCAAAACGGCCACGGGATTAGAAGGACCCCTGGCGATCCACCTCCAAGCTCGTAAACCGGGCAAGTCCTCACCCCTTACCGCCACTCTGCGGAAGGACGCAATCAGCCTCTCAGCGCAGGAGGAGCAGATGATAATCCGGCTGCCAAGGTCCGGCCAAGTACCGAGACCCACAATGGGGCCACTGACAATCAGACTACCGAGAGTCAGTCAACCCCAAACGGAGAAGCTCAACCCCTCCGACAAGCCGCTGACGATACGCCTTCCCAAGAAGGGTCGTCACCCCGATACAAGGTCTGACACTTCTAGCGAACCAGCCACTTCTCACCCCACATCAAGTGCCAAACTGGGGGTTGCTAGTCTGCCAACAACTCCACACTCTATTCCCTCAGTTGAACCTCTAACAATCAAGCTGCCCAGGGCGTCCTCTCAATCTTCGTTCACACAGGGGTTAGCCGAAGAGGAACCGGAGCTAGCCAAGTATGTGGCTACCCACACTGATGTTCCCTCTGCTGATGATGTAATCCCCCTAGAAAAGATACCTTACTTCATCAATAAAGTGTTATCTTTGAACTACACCGAGCTCAATAAACTATGTACAATGTATGCTATGGAACACGGTATAGGCACTCACCTACACACATAAGTGACAAATGTGTACACCGCGATCCAGCTTACTCCAGTAGAAGACGCTTACCGAATAATCGAGGGAGGAGATCATCCAATCATCTTCGGCCGGACGAACAACCCGCATCCCTCCACCATAGAGGAAACCGACCTCGGGTCAGATGCCGGGAGACTGCCTCTGTATCAGTATAGCCCACAATCCAAATATCTCATGCAAAAACAGGGGTATGACCAGGAGACGACGCCGGGTTTGAACTACGGTACCGGGCGACGATTACCTTTGAAGCCGCCAGTCCTGGCGGGGAAACCACGGGATTACTATAACAAAACTCGATGCGGGCTAGGGTATGTAACGCCCACTACGACCCCTGAGAGTTCAGATAAAGAATGCGACTGGTAGTCACATTCAACCGGGTCACCAACTTCTGACTCAGATACCAGTATCGGAGACGTATTCAGACAAGTCTTGTCAGTCAACATGGCATTCGCCGACGCCTACGAGGAAGACGAAGACATCCCCGAGATCCTCGAGCTAGAGCCATGGGCCCAGCAATTGGATGCACAATGGAAAAAGCGGTTCGAACTGAGAGAACCTCCTACTAAAGATGAGGTTATACAAGTTGACCTCGGCAGCGAATCTTCTCCAAAACCGATTTTTGTCAGTAAAAGCTTAGTAGACGAAGAGCGAGAGTCGCTGCTAGAACTTGTCAGAAAATACATTGATGTGTTCGCCTGGAGCTATGAAGACATGCCAGGGTTAAATCCCGACATTGCTCTTCACAAACTCAACATTCGGCCAGATGCGAAGCCAGTCAAGCAACAGCAGTGACGCTTCCGCCCAGGCATCATGGACGCGATCGAAGCCGAAGTCAACAAACTGATAGCCAGCGGCTTCATCCGAGAGGAGCAACATCCCGACTGGGTTGCCAATATAGTACCCGTCCTCAAGAAGAATGGAAAGATCTGAATCTGTATCGACTTCCGCAACTTGAATGAGGCATGTCCGAAAGACGAATTTCCCCTCCCTATCACAGACATCATGATCGACAACACATGCGGATTCGAACGTATGTCATTCATGGATGGATTCTCGGGGTACAACTAAATCAAGATGTCTCCTGAGGACGAAAAGCATACATCATTTCGAACACCAATTGGCACGTACTGCTACATAGTCATGCCTTTCGGTTTGAAGAATACCGGTGCCACATATCAACGAGCCATGAGTATAATTTTCAGAGACCACCTGTGCAAGACAGTGGAGTGCTATGTTGATGCTATAGCCGTCAAGAGTCGCTGCAAAGGAGACCATCTGCAAGATCTAAGGACGGTATTCGACTTGATGCGAGCCCACAATCTGAAAATGAACCCTACGAAATCTTTCTTGGGCGTATCCAGCGGAAAATTCTTGGGATTCATCATCACCGCTCAGGGCATTCATGTAGACCCCGAGAAAACAAAGGCAATCATGGAGATGGGTCCCCCGAGAAATCTCTGCAAACTCAGAGGCCTCCAAGGGAGGCTAGCTTACATCAGGAGGTTCATTTCTAACCTCTCCGGGCGATGCCGACCGTTCACGCACCTCATGAAAAAAGGAGTCTTATTTGTATGGGACGAGGAATGCCAGCGTGCTTTCGACAGCATCAAAGAATATTTGTCAAATCTTCCAGTCTTGGTGGCCCCGGTTCCTGGAAAACCATTCATGCTCTATGTACGAGTAATGGAACACTCTCTCGGGGCTCTGCTGGCCCAGAACAACGACGCAGGCCATGAACAGGCCATATATTACCTCAACCGAATGATGATTGGGCCAGAGCACCGATACACCGCTGTGGAGAAGGAATGCCTCGCCCTGGTATTCGCTATTCAGAAAATGCGGTATTATGTCACCGGACAAATGATATATGTAATCTCGCGAGTCAACCCTCTCAGGGTCCTCATGACTAAACTAGGGGCACTCAGCTCTCGCCTTGCTACATGGGCAATATTGCTGTCCCCTTATCATATGATCTTCGTCCCCCAAAAGGCAGTCAAAGGTCAAGCCCTGGCGGACTTCTTAGCAGCCCACCCAGGCTCGGAGTCCTCCAGAATATATGAAGAGATCCCAGATGAGGTCGCCAACTAACATGCAACCTCTCACAATAACATATGGCGAATGTTCTTCGACGGTGCTTCGAGGACCGGACCTAAAGGCAATATAGTCGTCGGGGTCGGGGTAGTGCTGGTCTCCCCTTTCGGATTGGTGATCAACCACGCTTATTCCCTCACAGAGCCCTGCTCTAACAATATGGCCGAGTACAACGCTCTGGTCATTGGCCTCCGACTTGCAAGAGAGCTGGGGGTAGAATACCTTGAAGCATACGGCGATTCCCAACTAATCGTCAATCAGATCCGGGGCTCATATGAAGTCCGCCACGAAGACATGATCCCTTATCACCAAATAGCGATTGACACCATCTCGTCCTTCGAAGGGTTCTTCATCGAACATGTCCCTAGACTCCGAAATATCAAAGCTGATGCCCTAGCTGGTCTTGCTGCTTCCCTAGCAGTTCCGAACTATGATCGCCAATCAGTGGATGTGATAGGCCATGAACTGGTCTGTCCCAAGAACAATGTGCAATTCGTGGCGAGTTATTCCGCACAGACGATCGATGATGCCCCAGATTAGAGACAACCATTCATCGACTTCGTCGTCTATGACATCCTGCCCAAGAACCCAAAGGAAGCCACCTCCATCAGACGGCGTTCTCTCAGATTTTTCTACGATACAGAGACGAAAATGCTGTATCGCCGCTCCTACGACGGATTACTGCTTCGGTGTCTGTCAAATAAAAAAGCCAAAGAAGTCATAGGAGAAGCTCATGACGGTGTCTGCGGGGCCCACCAGCCTGGCCCAAAACTGCAAGACTTCCTTCGCCGAATGGGCTACTATTGGCCCATAATGGTGGCAGATGCGATAGATTATGCTAGAAAATACAAAGCCTGCCAAATCCACGCAGACTTCATTCACCAACCATCCGAGTTTCTACATCCGACAGTGGCGTCCTGGCCATTCGAAGCATGGGGAATGTATATCATTGGTCCAATCACCCCATCTTCCTTTCGAGGACATCGCTTCATACTTGCGATCACTGATTACTTCTCCAAATGGGCGGAAGCTGTCCCACTCGCAGAAGTTAAGACTTCAAACGTGATCAGCTTCCTTAAGCATCACGTCATCTACCGCTTTGGACTGCCCCGAAGGATCATCCATGATAATGGTCCGCAGTTCGCAAGCCAAGCATTCTATCGGTTTTGCGATAAGTACCGTATTCAGAATGTCGCTTCAACACCATACAACCCGGCAGCAAACGGGTTGGCAGAGGCATTCAACAAAACAGTCATCAAACTTTTCAAGAAGTTTGTCTCCTCCAATAAATACGACTGGAACGAGAAGCTCGGTTAATGCTTATGGGCTTATCGTACTACAGTTCGAACAGCCACCGGGAATACGCCATTCTTCCTAGTGTATGAGAGTGAGGCAGTTCTCCCATTAGAGACTCAAATACCCTCACTCCGCGTCACCCTCACTTATCAATTGACGACGAATGACAACTACCGACGTCGGTTACAGAAATTGGAGGCACTAGATGAAAAGTGCCTCTTGGCTCAGCAACGAATTGAGCTATACCAAGCACGCATTTCTGGAGCCTTCAACAAGAAGGTCAAAATCAGAACGTTCCAGGTGGGCGATCGCGTCCTGGCAGTCCAGAGCCGATGGTCATGACTCACAAGACCGCCGGCAAATTCCAGCCAAAGTGGGAAGGCCCATTTATCATTGAGACAGTATTCTCCAACGGTGCTTACCGCCTCGCAAAACAAAACGGAGACTTGCTCATATTGCCCGTCAATGACAAGTTCCTGAAGAAATATTATGTCTAAATGATATACTCTCTAGATTATCGAGTCATGTACCCGCTGGTACCGCTGAACTCACATCCACAACATTTTAGATTATCGAGTCATGTACCCGCTGGTACCGCTGAACTCACATCCACAACATTTTAGATTATCTAGTCATGTACCCGCTGGTACCGCTGAACTCACATCCACAACATTTCAGATTATCGAGTCATGTACCTACTGGTACCGCTGAACTTACATCCACAATATTTCAGATTATCGAGTCATGTACCTGCTGGTACCGCTGAACTCACATCCACAACATTTCAGATTATCGAGTTATGTACCCGCTGGTACCGCTGAACTCACATACACAATATTTCAGATTATCGAGTCATGTACCCGCTGGTACCGCTGAACTCACGTCCACAATATTTCAGATTATCGAGTCATGTGCCCGCTGGTGCCGCTGTACTCACACTTTCTCAATATTCTAAATTACCGAGTTATGTGCCCGCTGGTGCCTCTGAACTCACATTCCGGTCACTCTTTCAGATAGCAAGTCACGTATGATTATACCTCTGAACTTTCTTCTTGGGAGAGATCCTCCTTCATGATCCAATACCCGCACTCCCAGTGCACAAAAAGGGTAATCAATCCACAAATTTCCAAAACGGCCATGTCCTCATTACCTCTGAGTCGTTCCACTTCTGCCAAAAATAAATCACCCCTCATATAGAACTTCCATGTCCTCCTACCTCTGAGTCGTTCTATGTACCCCCTCTTCATTGAGCCCACTCCTGCCATGTCCTCATTACCTCTGAGTAGGAAGGCTCCGTCGAAGAAACCTTCATGCTCGCCATATCCACATTACCTCTGAGCAAGTATGTAGGTCCCCTTTCAACCTATTATATGTACCCACAACCGGAGTACGACGAGGATAATAGGTCCACAAATGTCCTCTGTTTACCACAAATGTCCTCTGTTGACCAAAAATGTCCTCTGTTGACCACAAATGTCCTCTGTTAACTACAAATGTCCTTCCTACTTGCCATGTCATCGTTACCTCTGAGCAAGTATGTCGGTTCCCCTTCATCCTATTATCCGTATCCGTAACCAGAGTACGCCAAGGATAATAGGCCCACAAATATCCTCAGCACAAACCTACCATCTCATCATGCCCTAGGAGCCCAGCTGCTCTACGGCATTCCTTTTTCCAATACCGAAAGCACCCATGACTACTTTGCCATGGCCGCTTCAGGTATCCTAACCAAAACTTGTTATCTGTACCTAAAACCAAGGTATACCATGGGTAACAGATCCACAAATACATCCCCTATGCAGGGGAGAACATTACCACAATATCACATGTATAACAAGCAATGCAAATGAAAGGTAGAATGAAAAGTACTCTTTATTTGAAGGAAGAAAAAAGTATTACATATTTTCGAGGCCACGTCCCTTTCAAAAAGGAAAAAGAAAAGGCCGACTACATTTCAGCATTACTCAATTCTAGGAGGCGGTTTCTCACTGAGGTGGTCCTTCGCTCAATCCGTTGCCGAGCACGACGCTCGGTATCCTGGAGTAACCGCTCCTCATTGTCCAAGCCCAGGAGTGCCTGACAGTCATCTTCCAATTTCTTCAGGGCAGTCTCCAAGTCAGTCGAAGCTTGAGTAACCCTGTCAGCCTCCTGAACAATTAGCCCCCTGTCATTTCGGGCAGCCTCAAGTTCAGACCCCAAGAAAGTCAGCTTCCTCTGAAGTGCAAGGATCTGCTCCCGCGTCTCAGTAATCTCACGAGAGACAGACTCCTCCTGAGCCATGACATTTTCATTCGCGTAACTCAATTGATCATACCGATCAGATAAGTCGCTGAGATCCTTCAGGATGGTCGGTCTGGTCTTATCCCGAGCAGCTCTGGTCCTCTCTATAACAGCGATAAAGGAACCCCGCTCCTCGTTTATAACAGCAGACAGATCAGCCTGCCGCAATACACGAAGCTCGGCCACCAGCTGATCAGCCTCCAATAATTTTGCCTCCAGAAGCGAAGCCACCCCTGCATCACCAGGAAGATCCCTAAGGATATTTACTTGACCCTAGGCGCATTGTCGGGCCAAGGTGAAGGAGCTTTCCCTTTCTACAGTAGCCTCGATTCCCCTACTCAAATGACGAAGAAAACTGGCAACCATGTCCTGTAACACGTCGTCCAGAACTTCAGCAGAGGATGGCGTCAGGGGAAGCAGGGACGGCAACGTCGGAGAAGTAACGCTAGAGCTTGCCACCGGAGGAACGGAGTCCGAGTAGAATGATGCATGAATAGCGGCCAACTCATCTTCTGCCGTCCGGAAAGCTTGGATACTCGGTAGGGCAGAAAGGTCGATTCTCGGAGCCACCAGAGCAGAGGATGACGCAAGGATCATCGTTCCCTGCCCCGGCTGCCCCGATGATTGGCCCGCTAAACTCGAGCCCCCAGAAGGCCCATCAAGACAAGTCAGACGGTGAGGAGGTACACCCCTCTCCACCAATGCCCCTTCGGTTGGGATGGTCCCAACAACGTCCGTCCTTGGCACCGGAAGGGTAGGACCTGTATGTCCAGAATAACAATCAATCGACGTAACCCGAAGGACGTGATGATAGAGCAGATAGGCTTCCTCACAGGTCAAGATTCGGCTAATCTTACCAGGGGAGGGGCATGAAGGCTGCAGCTCATCCACAACTGGCATGGTCCCTTCACTTGCGATCCCCGAGTTAAACCCAGTCACGTCCTCTGTCCCCGTCACCTTGAAGGGGGATACAGATTGATCTACCTCATCTTAAAAAGGAACAGGCTCGCGGAAGTCCCCGTCATCCTGGGTCACCGCCTCGACATCTTGAAGCTCTTCTTCTTTTTCTGACGCCTAAAAGAGAGAACGAAGACGATTAGAATTGAAGCTCGAAAAAAAAGGGGAAGAAAGAATCGAGAGCAGTTTTGTTACCTCTGACGCAGGGGTAACTTCTTCTCCACTTTCTCTTATGGCTAGCAGGCGGTGCCTAGTCGCAACCAGCTTCCGGGATCAAGAAATACCGTAAACAGGAGAAACTTGCCTGCTACGTTTCGAAGCAGGACCAGGTGTAACGAGGGACTGATCCCCCAACGTCTCATCTAACGAAACAGGCGGTTGATCCACCTCTGTATCGGCCACTGGAAGGATAGAGTCATCTTTATCATGCTCGTTGCCTTCGTCACCCTCAGCAACGGAGTCCAAATCTGGTAATTCGGCTCTAGTCTTTCTTTTCTTGGCCCCTTGAGAGCCTTCCTCCAGATCGGTACCAACAATAAAACTGGTACCTGGGTTAAAACCGACCGGGGGTTTGTTCGCCATGACCTGATACAAAGCCGCCATATACAAGATCTCCACTGACTCCTTAATAGCTGGGACCGAGAAAATGGTACGAGTATGGAATGAATCATAATATTGCCAAGCTCTGATACCATCAAGAAGGCTACCTTCATAACCCAGACAAGAACGGGGGTTGTCCAGACAATGTTGGCTGTATCCAAACTGCCGGGCAAACCTGCTAGGCAGATAAGGCTCTAGAAAGACAGTGTTGCGATTACGATACACCAGATGTGCAGGACGAATGTTACGCAGCTATAGGAGCATCTGGCCATCCAGAAGCTGAGGGGGCACGATACCGTCAATATGTACAGTCTCTATGTCCCTGGCAGTAAAGCGAGGGACGGATACAAAAATATGATACTTATCTGCCCTCGCCAATGCCATCCGGCAAGCCCGCATGGTTTCATATTCCCAAGGCTCGTCACGATAGCGGAAGATAAATGCGTCATCATCAGTCACACCGTCTTCAGAGCCCGGCCTCATCAAAGACGGGTAATGTATCAGCAGCCACCCCATCAAATAGTGATAGGGCAACTCAGTTTGTTAAAAATCCTTGGTCACGTCGTGAGCAATGACTTTGGATGTGAAGGTACGAAGGCCACGGTGTATGCTGTACACCATGGCCGGGAGGAGAGCTAGCCTGATTCGCAAAACTAACTTCACAGCCGGAAGGATGAAGTTACGACTAATTCTCTCAATAGAACTGGCTCCTCCCGAGACTACACAATTTCGTAGTCAGATCATCAAAAATCCCGCCAGAAGCGCTTTCTCGGATAGCTCTTGACTATCCTGGTAAAAGTAACCGAAAGTGTCAGTCTTGCTCCCTAAGCCGTCACTGGTAGTGGCCACTCTCTTAGCCGACGACACCAAGTCCTTAACCGTTTCCCGAGATCGAGGGCGACGAGAGGTGACTCGACCTGAGGCATCTGCCGGGAAGAGATAGTGCACCCAATCCTTGGTATAGGGATCATTCCCTTCCGAGTTACCATCTTTTCGGGTTATTTGATGGCATGTGTTATAATGGCACAATATCTTCTGGTAAAGAGCCACGAAGCCAGGATACCGTCGTTCCAAATCCTCGAGTTCCTCATTAGTGGGAGTATACGCTTCAAATGCTTCATCCCCCCAAGGAAGCTTGGAAACCGCGTGCATCTCATGGAGCGCGAGTCCCATCTCTCCTACAGGTGTGTAAAAGGTCCCCGTACGACAATTATACATTTCCAGCAGAGACATAAATAGCTTCTTGTTTATGGACAAGCCATGACTGGTACTTCGGATAGCGTGGTAAAGGCCAATCTCGCACAAAAAGACCTCATACTTCTGCAAGATCCAAGTAGACAAATTGATCCACGAGGGAATAGGATGTACCCAACCAGGAAACGTCAACCGACCCACCGGATAGGAGCCTTTCCGAGCAAGTTGATTTATAAAAGTATCGGCAGTAGAGAATGTGAAGTTAGGGCCTGCCACATTCAAGAAAGAACCTGGGACCAACCCCGTCATAGAACAACTAGTATGCACTTTGTCGGCAGTCACGGACTTCAGATTGTTATTATAATGGATGTTCCCCACAAACATCCCACTTCTGGTAGGGGTTAAAGTCTCCCCCATCTTCCGGTCCAACGGGAGCATATTGAACCAAGATAATGGGAAGTGTCGCTCCATCTGGGGGATGCGGATCGCCATCCCGTTAAAAACAAAACTCCAATCCTCCGACACCTCCAGAACATGATCGTTCTCCACGGTCAAGGCGTCTCCAAAAAAGAATACAGGCTTCAAATACTCCCCTTCAAATTTCCCGGAGTTCATCATAGCATTAAGGAAATGGAAAGACTGATTCTTGATGGCATTCAATCTAGCCATAGGCTCATCACTCAGAAACTGGTCCGTTATATGCTGAACAATATGGTCGTACCTATAGCCGAGAGCAGCTTGAGCGCTACCCACCAAGAGTTCTCCAGCAGCGTTAACCGGCAGATTCACTGAAGAACAGACAGAGAAAAGTAGGTTAAACGGAGGGATAAAAAGAGCTGATTGGGTGCTTTTAAACCCCAGGCGGCTCAAGAAAACATCCATGTGGCCCTATGAAGCTCTCATAAGTTTTATGCGCCTCCAAAAAGCCTCATGCGGCTCGAGTTCAGAAGAACGCTTATGCGGCTTCGTACAATAAAAGTCTATACAGTTTAGCATCACTTATGCGGTTTTGCCGACAAGACGCGCATACAGACACGGTGGTTTTCTTATGCAGCTCGCAGCTCAGCCGTAGGGCGAACATGCAATTTACAAAGGCTCGTGCATAAAGTATGTGACGTAGCCATGGCGGTTGGGGTTCCTTAACTCATACATTGTCCTTACCAGTAATGGGGGAGCGAACGTCAGGATGAACATCAGGTACGACGACTGGCAGAGTTGCAGCCGCAGCCGAGGCGGAAGTGGAGGCCGCCTTCCTGACCTTTGCTGCCACGGTCTTCTTGGGAGCCATTAATTATCGAAGAGAGGAAGGGCAATCGAGATAGGGAAGGTCTGAGGAAGAAGAAAGAAAATAAAGAAGCCTTCTCCCTCTTCAAAACTCCTCATATTTATAGGAAAACGGGAGAAGGAGGACACGCGGGCCAATGACCGACTCATGAAGAACGAAACCGACTCCTTGGGTTTCGTCTCCAAGATTCATCCAAGGCGTCAAATCCGAAAGATTTAATGAGCTGACCCTTGGGAATCCCCCCTACAAAGACGGCATTGAAACAAATTTGAGGCAATTAAAGACCCGTACACGTGGTGAGAAGCTATGCGGCTGAACAGTCCCCTGCGGCTGAACCACAGACGCGGCTGAACAACCTATGCGGCCAAGATCTCTATGCGGTCAGGATTTCGTATGCGGCTAGAAGAACACAACCATGCTTCTTATTCAAAGTATTTCAATTTTGCAAATTGAAAACTTTGAAGGGGGTCTTGTAGAAGCATAAAAAATACTAAAGAAAATGACTCATGCGGCCAAAGAATCCCATACGGCTCAGAAAGTCCATACTGCTCGGAGAGTCATGCAGCATAAGGGGCTATGTGATCCAAGACATCCTATACAGCTCAGAAAGACACGTGGCAGGACAGCCCTCTCCTTTGCCCTCTCGCATTAATTATTTGACGGCTGACAACTCTAAAAAAGTGACAGCCCTGACACAGAAAGAAGTAATTATGACTCCGTCATAATGACGAATCTCTAGGGAAGAGAAAAGAGATCTCTGACACAAATCCCCTGAGAGCCATAAAAATGCCACGTGGGCGTTCGTATGCGGCTCACTTCTCATACGGTTTAGAGTGAATCCGTCCTATACGGCTCAGGCCGAGAAAGCCTCATGCGGCTCGAGCAAAGCACTTCTCATGCGGTTCAGAGTAAATCCGTCCTATGCGGCTCAGGCTGAGAAAGTCTTATGCGGCTCGAGCAAAGCACTTCTCATACGGTTCAGAGTGAATCCGTCCTATGCGGCTCAGGCCGAGAAAGCCTCATGCGGCTTGAGCGAAGAACTTTTTATGCGATTCAAAGTGAATCCATCCTATGCGGCTCAGGCCGAGGATGCCTCATGCGGCTCAAGTAAAAACTTCTCATGCGGTTCAAGAGGATCATCCCCATGCGGCTCAGGTGGATGTATCCCTATGCGGCTCACATTGATTACCTCCCTGTGGTTCAAAGGCTCAAGGGAGGATCACTACCCAGACAGCCCTGACACGTGGCCCTAACCCTATGCGGCCCAAAGTCATATGCGGCTCACTCGTCATATGGTTCAGATCCCCCAATGGCTCCTAGGACACGTGTCCTAAGCCGATCAATTCCTCAGATTTATTGCAATCAAAGATTGGGTCAAATCCCAATAATCTGGGACACGTGGCAGAAGAATAAATCTAATTTATTCGCAGACATCAGAAGACCATTATGAAGAAGATTTATTCCAATCAGTATTAATTGCTGATGGGATTTGGTGTAATCTACACTCAATGGCTCGGATTCGTTACAATCAAAAGCGAACGGCCTAGATTGACCAATCCATAGGCCGCCGCCATCTCCAAGAGACAATCATTGGCAACCCTAGTGATGACATCCCACTATTATAAATAGCAAGGTGTCATTCCCTTGTAGAGAGGACAAGATATCAGAGAAAAAATACGCATATACAGGAAGACTCCCCAATAGTCAAAGAGAAAATACACAGAGAGAGAGAGAAGCCAGAAGAGCAACAGGAGGAGAGCAAGAAGAGCATTTCTTCATCTACGCCAACCATCTTTTCACAAGGAGCCAAGGCCGCATACCGATCGTCCAAGGAGTAAGGCAGGGCTACCGTCGCCTTCCCGAGCCTCTATCGTCACCCCAGAATCTAAAATAAATAATTGTACTTAGATTGCTGTACCTAGGTTTTCGTCCCTAGGCTTTCTTTGTACAAGCGAGTTTGTAACGTGAAGTAAAAGTCCGGTCCTCCGATAATTGTTCTGTTCTTTTATGTTTCATGGCAAACAGAGGCTTGCTCATGATGCCCATAAACAACAATTTCCTGAAAATATACTATGTTTAAAAATATCCCCATATTGCCTAGAGTATCTAGTCATGTACATCAGGTACCTCTGAACTTACACTATGTTCCCTCTGAGGGGATCACATTACATCTCTCCGAGTGACAAGTCATGTATATTGATACCTCTGAACTTCCGCTTTGATATTTCGATTGTCATATATCACGTCCATATTACCTCTGATATAGACAATCTCCTAACTTAACACCTATACCCAGTTCGGGGTAAAGACATGGTGTTAAGACCATAAAACCTATCACGTCCATATTACCTCTGTTGGGTTTTGTCTCGAATCTATTACTCGTACCACCAGTGTGCAAAAGGGTAATAGGTCCACCAAAAATCATTCCTGATTATCGTGTATCACGTCAATATTACCTCTGATACTGATAATCTTTCGACTTAACACCTGTACCCAACCCAGGATAAAAGACATGGTTTTAAGGCCTCAAAACCTATCACGTCCATATTACCTCTGTTGGGTTTTGTCTTAAAATCTATTACTCGTACCACCAGTGCACAGAAGAGTAATCGGTCCACCAAAGATTATGCCTGATTATCGTGTGTCACGACCATATTATCTCTGATAGCGATAGTCTCCCGACTTAACACCTGTACCCAACCCAGGATAAATGACATGGTGTTAAGACCACAAAACCTATCACGTCCATATTACCTCTGTTGGGTTTTGTTTCAAATCTATTTACCCGTACCGCCAGTGCACAGAAGGGTAGTAGGTCCACAAAAGTTATCCTAATCTATTACTCGCACCATCGGTGTGCCAAAGAGTAGTAGGCCTATAAAATATCGTTCAAATCTATTTGCTCGTATTACCAAATGTACAAAAGGGCAATAGGTCCATAAAAAAGTCCTCAAGTGGGATATCCTTTATCAAACACAAATGATGTATTAGGCCCTCTAGTAGAAGCACCACAGATATTGCAAATAAAGAGTGGAGTGAATGTATTCTGCTTATTCAAAATCAGTTACATTTATAGGACTACATCAGAAGTAGAAAGAAAAGAAAGAAAAATTTAGCAATACATAGTTTGATCAGTTTAACAGCACTTCGCCTTCACCAAAAACCAGTTTCGTGGCCCTAAAAAAAAGTCATGTTTTACTGCTGAGAAGCAAACAAGGCTGTTGAATCTCTAAGGAGCTGCCCGGAGGAGGGCAAATATCGTATGCTTTTCTCTCCTCCGTATTGCGGATACCTTAGCCCCGCTCCTCCAAAAGACCATACCTTCAAAACAATATCCCTGATAGTGGTTTTGCCTTCTTGGAGAGCCGTGAAGACATGACGTTCATGATGACGCCTGACCACCGTCCAACTCTCCGAGGTATAAAGGTTATTCTTACCACCCGAGGAAAACTCTTCCGAAGCATGAGGAGTTCTGAGTTGTCTGATGTGTATGCCAAATTAGCACGAGAAAAACTCTTCCGAAGCATGGGGAGTTTTGAGCTGTCTGATGTGTGTGTCAGAATGGTGCATTTTTTACTCTATCGTCGACACCGGTCCTGGAGAAATTTGCTAGCCAGATTCCTACAAAATATAAAAAAAGGGAAAAAGGGGTTAGCAGCGAGAAGAAAACAAAGGTCATTCTTCAGCTATACGGCCTAGCCAAATAAAACTCATACGGCTCAGTCATGAGGCACTTATGCGGCTCAATCATGAAGTGCTCATGCAGCTCAGTCATGAGGCACCTATGCCGCTTCGATTCTAGAGATCATTAAAGATAATGACGACGTTTGAGGATTTTATCCCTAGTAACCGTCAGCTTTATCTCGAAAAGAGAACCCAAATCCAAAACCAAACCAAGAAATTAAATGCGACAGTGACAGCTGGCAGGCTGGACGGGATCTCTCTGTGGCTCAAGATTCCCCTGCGGCTCAAGATGTCCCTGCAGCTCAAAATTTCCCTGCGGCTCTAGATTTCCCTACGGCTCAAGGTCTCTCTTGACTTGTAGACTCCCTGCGGCTTGACATATCTAAATGCTTCTTATTTAAAGTATTCCAAATTTGTAATTGAAAAATTTTGAAGGGGGTCTTGTAGAAGTATAGAAAATATGGGGTTCATGTGGATCACAACTGGCCGTATAAGTACTTTGGGCCAAACTGGTCCGCACAAAGGAGAGCCGCATGACAGAGTCGATACCCCAAGCGGCCCGTCTGCAACCAGATTGATTCGAGCCGCAGAAGGAAGATATACGGCCAAGCTGATCAGTCCTTATGATAAAGCTGACAAACATTGTCAAAACTGACAAAAACGATAGCTCTGACACTCTGACAAAAAGATAAGACTTGATTAGACAAAATGTCATATCACTAAAAAGAGTTCACCCGAGCCGCATGAACCTTATGCGGCTCAACCTATGCGGCCTTAAAGTCTCTAAGCTTTATGCGGCCAAGTGTGACTGTAACCTAAGCCGCATGAGCTTTATGCTGCCCAAAATATAGAATCTATGCAGCTCAAAAGTTCCTAAGCTACATGCGGACTAAGGGAGACTGCAACCTAAGCCGCATGAGTCTTATGCGGCCCAGCATGGCCGAGAACTAAAAGACTTATGCGGCTCAAAATGACTCCAGCAGATTGATCCTATCCTGCGATAGGACATGTGACAGGCTGACCAAGTCTCAACCACCCAGATTTATTGCAACAAAATCCCAACAAATTGCTAGCTGGCGGCCGAAGAGCGGGTCTTTACGTGCTATAGCCACGTGGCCATGGGTCATCTATGTGGCTCAAAACACATATCATTATAAATAGCAGGGTGCCACACCCCTGTAAGAGGTTGGCAACCTACGAAGGGCAATTTCGTCAAGAGCGAAGACTGCGTCGGATAGTCCAAGGAGTAAGGCAGAGTTGATACACTTTCCCGAGCCTCCACCGTCACCCTCTAAAATCAAAAATTAAATAATTGTACTTAGATTGTTTCCTATGATTTCTTTCTAGGCTTTTCATTGTACAAGCGAGTTTGCAATCAATTTCAGTGTTTCTGTAATACCTGTCTTTGATATTTTAATGGCAAAGAGAAAAATTTAACTATTGAGATAAATTCCTATTGAAAGCTTCACTTGTGTAGATTCCTCCTTGCGGCTCCAAAATCCCAATGCACTCAAAATCTGAATTTCCTCACCCACAATGGTTCATAAACAATAATCAGAACCTAATGCAAAAGACTAGGGTTTGATAGGAGGAGAAATGAGAAAGTTAAAGGGAAGGAACTTACTTAGGTTTTCTAGGAGAGAAGGAAATGAAAGGAGAGATGAATTCTCAACAAGATATTAAGTACTCCCCCCCTTTGACCTAGTTTGGCCGACCACACTTAGATGGGCTAGGGTTTTATATGGGTTGGGCTTGGCCTCTTTTCTAAGGCTAAAAATAAAATAAACATTAATTAAAGGGAAGTTGCTAACTAGCCCTAATAAATATGCCAATAGCTTCTAACCTTAGAATAGGATTACTAACCATAACAAATCATGCTACTAGGCCACTAAGTCATGGTGAGTCACTAGGCTAGGTTGCACCAAGGCTATACTATCACAGGCCAAAATCACAACACCAATAATATAATATATTGAAATAATCAAAAGAATTCACAATTACCAAAATACCCTTAAATAGAAAAATAGATGTGACAAATCTACCCTCCTTAAAAGAATTTCGTCCTCGAAATTAAAGACAAAACTGAATAGATGAGAAGGATAGAAAAGTTATACCTCACGGCGAAAAAAGATAAAGGTATTTCTCGCGCATCTCGTTCTCCCTCTTCCAGGTAGACTCACGTAGAGAGTGGTGCCTCCAAGCTAAGCGAACCAAGGGTATCGTCTGGTTCCTCAGGACCTTCTCCCGTCGATCCAGAATCTCCACAAGCTGTTCTGGATAACTAATAGTGGGGCCCACCTCGATCTCGGAATGGTCAAGTACATGGCTGGGATCTGCCACATACCGTCTCAACTGCGATACGTGAAATATATTGTGGACTCCCTCTAATACAGGGGGCAAGTCCAATCTGTATGATACGTCACCGACTCTTCCACTGATGACGAAAGGTCTGATGAAACGCGTACTAAGCTTTCTATCTCCCACAAAGCGAATAGTACCACACGTCGAAGATATCCTCAGGAACACCAGATCTCTAACCTAGCACAAACATGGTCTCAAGCTTAACTATAACAATCACATGATCAAATAAAATCACAAACAACCAAAATCCTAATCCTAAATCTAAGCTGTACCTTAAACTACAAAGGTCTTCGGTGGCTATCGGCCCAATGCCGCTGTCTATCCTGCACCACACGAAGTCGATCTCTGATGAGCTTCACTTTCTCGGCTGCATCAATGTAATGCCTGTGTTCGTATTACGTATTTTGGGATACATATACGTATTTTATTCTGTATTGCATGATTCCTTGTTTAGTTTTCTTCATGGCTTGGCTTGGTTTATTCTTCGCCCGGGTTGGCTTGGTTCGGTTGGGATTATTTTGGTTCATCATGAACCATGGATAAACCCTCTACCTACCACCACCTTTGATATTTATTGCCATTTCTTCTTTCTCTCTCTTTATTACTCATCTTCTTCTTCCTCCTTTACTTCCTTACCTACCAAAGAGAGGGAGAGAGAGAGGTCTAGGCAAGTACAACTTGCTTCCACAAGAGAACCCATTTTTATTGTTCCATTAGCTTTTCCTTATGTTTCTAAGACACATTAGAACTTGTCATTTTCCATTTTGAGGTTTTAATTCTTGTAGATCTAGGAATTGGTTATTCTCGGATTTTGGTGGTTTTGATCTATCAAACTTCTTTGTTTTCAAGTTTTGATGGTTCCATATTGTAGAGAATTTTATTCTACCCATTTTTGATCTTTAAAAAGTTGGATTTGGACTTATTTTGACCAAGTTATGGACTTTTGAAGCTTTGGGTTCAACCATGGAGTTCCTGATGATTTGGAGAAGACAGTGAGCAGTGCACGAGCTTTTTAGCTTGTGCCACTTTATATCCTTGATATGTTTGTAATTGATAATTGAGCATGACACGATCGTGACCCATAGTGGTGCACTCCTGACATGAGTAACATGACATGACCTGATAGTGGCCCGTCGTGACGCACTCCTGACTAGTACACTTGACCTGATAACCTGACATGTTATACCTTGATAAGCTGTTACGATGGCTACCTAACATGACATGACCTGTATAATAATCTGGACACCGTGGGCGATTGTGCTTGTATAAATAAACCAGTCCTGTCTTGCATCATATCTAGGATGGGACTCCTGAGTACCACGGTCAGAAGTACCTATTAAAATGAACTAAGGACTAATAACTAGATTAATACATTAGTCATGAAAAGATTTCCCAGCTACAGGCAATTCCGTTACCTGGACACGCCTTGGAATCTGTTGCCTGCCGTTGAGTAGGGCACATTTCCAGCACACTGTCATGTGTTGCACCCTTCAAGCTACCTAAGGGTACATTCGTTTTCTGGATGATGTACCCACCTGAATTCAACTCTAATCTTTTAACCCAGGTAACCTGGATGGTCTGCAGGGCTTGTGGCTGTGGAATAATCTCGCTGCATCTTGTTAGTAATTAGGCTTGTGACAACCCTAGTTAGTTAAAGTATCTAGCCGTAATTCTTGCTTGGCCGTGAAATGATTGGATGGAGTCTAACCCGTCTAGTCTTGCCCTGATCCTATTCCAGATTGCTGCATGACCAGAATACTTGCATTTATTTTATCGATAAATGGTGAGAATTCTAAGTTCTGTTCAGACGAAGGATTACAACCCCGGTCCTTGTTTGGTTTACGGGTTGTAACCTGGTTATCTGAATAGTTTTATGGTTATCTCGTCGTATATCACCCTGATGTATTTTCTTATTTCTAGTTCTTACTTTATTCCGGTTCATACTTTTATTTATACCCTTGTGCTGATTGCTGGTTTTAGTTCTTAAGTGAAGCCTCCTTTGTGGTACTTGCTCTTTCTGGGGTCTGACCCAGCTGGTTTTGTGTGGCCAGATTTCGGAGCAGCTCCAGAGGATCTACCGACCTTCCAGCCAGATGGTCGCCACTAGACGGAACCCTGGCAACGAGTGGGTTATTTTTGGCTCTCCCACTCTATTGTAAAAATATTCTTTTGAGGCGTTTAGCCGACGAGCACCTGTTTAGCTCGATTGCACTTACTTACTGTCTGCCTACGGGCTGTAACATGATTGACAGATCCTAGGGTTGATCATGTATGACTAAACTCTTGCTAGTCCTAACATTTTGTAATGACTAGCGTCATGATCAGCTGAATATGTAATATTTGGGATGCCTTATTATTGTATATTTAATGATCATACATCTTGTAAATTTACTTACTTGCTTGTGATTGAGACACTAGGCTTGTTCATGACCTTAAGAGACTGTTGGCTTGTAGATAAACCCTCATGTATCTAGACAGCCGTGACCGTATAGCGAGATGGATTCCATTTCATATACGTAGCTGGCTATGTCTGCCCCTGCTCTCCAGTATTCTGGTTCTGGGGCGTGACATGGTTTAAGTGGTGGCCCATACAGGTCTTGTAAATCAAGATATGTGAGGGTTTACCGAATAGATGTCTCAATCAGTATTCGTCCTTGATCTCTGCTCGTATCTTCTGAATCCCTGGATTCTTGTCCTGATCATATGCTTGTATCGTTCATCTGTCCTGGTCCTTCCTTATTGTTCTATATGTTGTCTTCTTCAGCGGCATTGTTCATGGTCCTACCGACCAGCAAGGCGGAGCACCTCCCGCGGACCAGTAGCAACCTGGAGATCAAGCCCAGCATTCCGGAGTAGCCTCTAGAGTCGTGCCTTCTGGCGGAGAGCCACCAGTCCAGCCAGTTCAACCTGTAGAACATGATGACGGCACTTTGGTAGGACTCATCAGGACCTTGATAGCTTCCCAAGATCGGCATGGAGATTCCTTGCACCAGGCAGTGACGGATGCTTTGACCCGGGGTGGTCAACAGGGTAACAGCGCGGCCAACAGCTTCAAGCGCTTAAACCCTCCATTCTTCGACAGTAGTAAAGATGCTATCGTGGCAGATGCATAGCTTCAGGACACAGAGGTGATTCTAGAAGCAGCCAGGAACCCAGAGAACGAGAAGGTAGCCGTGGTGCGCCTGCAGTTGTTAGATCTTGCCCGCAGCTGGTGGGCAGCACAGGCCATTGGGTTAGCAGCACCGATTGCTTGGGCAGTATTCAGAGAGAGATTCCAGACCAAGTATTTCGATGCCGTGGCTCGGTATGATCTGCAGACGAGGTTTACCAATCTGAAGCAAGGAGGCAGGACGGTCGACGGATATGCAGCTGAGTTTTCCAGACTCAGTCGGTTTGCTTCCACTTTGGTGGCAACCGAGTATGATAGAGCCCAGCGGTTCCAGCAGGGACTTCACCTGGAGATCTTGTTGGCAGTTGAACAGTTTGAGCATCAGACTTTTGATGCAGTCTTGAGAGCAGCAAGGAGGCATGAATATACCTCCCAGAGGATTGTGGATAGGGCCGGAGGTCGAAAGAGATCTCACGGCCAGATGAATCAGTCTTCAGCACCAGTCCCGGCAGCCAGGGCTTTGACTATTGGAGCTCCGAGGCGAGCGGCCTCAGTAACGTCGGCTCAGCATTCAACTCTGACGTACCCTCAGTAGCAGAAGCAGATGCAATCTTCCGCAGTAGGTTGTTCCCATTGTGGGAAGCCAGGCCATGTGGTAGCAGAATGTCGCAGGGCACAGGGATTGTGTCTGACTTGTGGAGCACCAGACCATAGGGTTGGATCCTGCCCGAATAGGGGTGGTTCATCATCATCCAACCTTTCTAGCTCCTCGGTGAGAGGACCAGCTCCGGTCCAGCAGCAGCAGTATCCATTGCCGAGGCCCTTGCCGCCTCAGACCCAAGTGTTCCAGCAGCAGATCCCCCAGCAGTATGCACCTGTCCAAGCCCAGAGTCAGAACAGGCAGCGAGGATTTCAGTAGAGGGGACCAGCACCCCGAGGGCTCGGCCAGGCTATGGTGATGACCGTGGAGGAAGGATTGGCACCAGGAGAGGTAGTGGCAGGTACTATTCTCGTCAACTCCTTTCCAGCTTCAGCTTTATTTGATTCTGGTGTATCGCATTCATTTATGTCTGCACGATTCGCGATACGGGTAGGATTGGAGCCCGAGTCATTATCAGTAAGGCTTAATATACTTACTGGTAACGGACTTGTGGGAGTAGATAGAGTATTTTTCTCGTGTCGGATCGTAGTTAGCGGTAGAGAATTTCTCGCCAGATTGATAGAGTTCCCGATGGCCGATTATGATGTGGTCCTAGGGATGGATTGGTTGAGGAACCAGTATGCTAGGATAGACTGCCATATTGGCATGGTTGTTTTTAGCATTCCAGGCGAGCCTGAGTTTTCTTTCTTCCGAGGCGAAGTTGAGTCATCTCCTCCAGTATTGCGGATGGCAGTAGCAGCAGTTCAGTTGCCCAGGATAGTCGAGGAGTTTCCAGATGTTTTCCCAGAAGAACTTCCAGGTATGCCTCCGGAGCGGGAGATCGAGTTCACTATAGACTTGATTTCCGGGACAACCCAGTGTCAGAGAGAGTCTACAGGATGGCGCCATCAGAGTTGGAGATATTGTACAAGATAATTGAAGAACTTAGAACCAAAGGATTCATTCGTGCTAGTGGATCGCCTTGGGGAGCCCCGATTCTTCTTGTGAAAAAGAAGGATGGTACGTCCAGGTTATGTGTTGATTATCGTACCTTGAACTCAGAGACAATCAAGAACAGATACCCTCTTCCGAGGATAGATGACTTGTTTGATCAACTCAAGGGGGCTTCAGTATTCTCGAAGATTGATTTGCTCTCAGGTTATCATCAGATCGGAGTCAGAGAGCAGGACATCCCGAAGACAGCTTTTAGATCGAGATATAGGCATTGGGAATTCCTTGTTATGCCTTTTGGAGCAACCAATGCGCCGGCAGTATTCATGGACCTCATGAATCCTATCTTCATGCCTTACTTAGATCAGTTTGTGATTGTGTTCTTGGATGACATTCTGGTCTACAGCAAGAGTGAGGTGGAGCATATGCAGCATCTCCGTATAGTTCTTCAGATCCTCAGAGAGCACCAGTTATATGCCAAGTTTAGTAAATACGAGTTCTGGCTCGATCGCATTTCATACTTGGGTCATATCATCACTCGAGGAAGAGTAGAAGTGGATCCCCTGAAGATTGTAGCTATTGAGTCATGGCCAGTGCCCAGCACAGTTGCAGAGGTTCGTAGTTTTCTTGGATTGGTCGGCTACTACCGGCAGTTTGTTTCGGATTTTGCTCGAATTTTAGCGCCATTGACGCAGATGACCCGCAAGGATGCACAGTTTGCTTGGACAGCAGAGTGTCAGAGTTCTTTTGAGCAGTTGAAGCGAGGCCTGATAACAGCTCCTATTCTCACGCTTCCAGATGGGACCGAAGGATTGTCAGTGTACTGTGATGCTTCAGGCAGAGGTTTAGGATGTGTTCTGATGTAACATGGGAAGGTAATAGCTTATGCGTCATGACAACTTCGTGATCATGAGAAAAATTACCCAATCCATGACTTAGAGCTGGCAGCAGTGGTATTTACACTTAAGTTGTGGAGGCACTACTTGTATGGAGACAGGGTAGAGATTTTTACCGACCACAAGAGCCTGAAGTATGTTTTCACCCAGAAGGATCTTAACATGCGTCAGAGAAGGTGGCTGGAGCTTCTTGTGGATTATGATGTCAACCTGCAGTATCATCCTGGGAAGGCCAATGTTATTGCGGATGCATTGAGCAGGAGAGCGGGAGTTTATTTTCTAACAGCGCAACCAGAGCTGTTAGCAGATCTTCAGAAGATGGGTATTGAAGTTGTTCTCCCTTCCAGTGTGGCCTTGATGGCCAGTATGCAAGTTCAGTCCACTATAGTCGAGAGGATCCGGATGGCGCAGTCGGCAGATTCCAAGCTTCAGCGACTCAGAGCAGAGTGTGAGGCAGGACGAAGACCAGAGTTATGCATTCATGAGGATGGTACACTTCGACATGGTAAGCGTCTTTGTGTACCCAGCAGAGATATCCGGCAGGAGATCATGTCAGAAGTGCATAGTTCGCAGTATTCCATCCATCCCGACAGTACGAAGATGTACCGTGATATCCGGCAGCATTTCTGGTGGAATGGCATGAAGCAGGAGATAGCTCGGTTTGTCTTTCGGTGTTTGGTTTGCCAATAAGTTAAAGCCGAACATCAGAGACCGGCTGGACTTCTTCAGCCCTAACCGATTCCAGAATTGAAGTGGAAGCATGTGACCATAGATTTTGTGACTGGACTACCTAGATCCCCAGCTGGTAGAGATGCTATCTGGGTTATAGTTGACAGGCTCACGAAAGTGGCTCACTTTCTTCCATTCAGAGTTGGTCAGTCGACGGCTCAGTTAGCAGAGATGTACCTCAGGCAGATTGTCAGATTACACGGTATGCCAGTCAGTATCACCTCGGACCGAGATTCAAGATTTACGTCACACTTTTGGCGTAGCTTGAATGAGAGTTTGGGAACTCATCTCCAGTTCAGTTCAGCATATCACCCGCAGACAGATGGCCAGTCGGAGCGCACGATCCAGACTCTTGAAGACATGTTGCGGTCTTGCACACTTAACTTCGGTGGTTCATGGGAAGATCACTTGCACCTGGTGGAATTTTCGTATAACAACAGTTTTTAGGCCAGTATCCAGATGGCACCGTTCGAGGCACTGTATGGTAGGAAGTGCAGATCCTCGCTAGCCTGGGATGATGTTGGAGAGAGACAGATGCTCGGTCCAGAAATGATTGCCCAGACAGTTGAAGTGGTCAGGCGAGTCAGAGATCATCTTCGAGTTGCCCAAGATTGCCAGCGCCATTGGGCCGATTCTCATCGGTGCCCTCTCGAGTTTTCGGTCGGCGATCATGTATTCCTGAGGATTTCGCCTAACCGTGGCGTCATTCGTTTCGGTGTACGGGGCAAGCTTAGTCCTAGGTATATAGGACCATTTGACATTCTGGAGCGAGTAGGAGATGTATCCTATCGTCTCGCTCTTCTACCGTCGCTAAGCGAGGGGCATGACGTGTTTCATGTATCCCAATTACGGCGGTACATCCCGGACCCGAGCCACATCCTGGATCATTCAGAATTGGTTGTTGGTACCAACCTTTCATATGAGGAGAGGCCCGTGTCTATATTGGACCGGAGAGAGAAGATCCTCAAGAACAAGACTATCAAGTTAGTCCGAGTTGCTTGGGGTCATCACTCTTTGGGGGAGTCAACGTGGGAGCGTGAGGATGATATCCGATCGCGATATCCCGACTTGTTTGACTCGTGAGGTATAAAGTCTTTCTTATGCCTCATGCCTTCGATTCCTTGCTTGAATGAGTGATTGTATGCCTAGTTATAGCTAGCATGTGATTAATGTAGCTTGTCATTGCTCCTCTAGCCTCTTGATTAAATTCCGAGGACGAAATTCTTTTAAGGTGGGTAGAGTTGTAATGCATGTGTTCGTATTACGTATTTTGGGATACGTATACGTATTTTATTCTGTATTGCATGATTCCTTGTTTAGTTTTCTTCATGGCTTGGCTTGGTTTATTCTTGGCCCGGGTTAGCTTGGTTCGGTTGGAATTATTTTGGTTCATCATGAACCATGGATAAACCCCCTACCTACCACCACCTTTGATATTTATTGCCATTTCTTCTTTCTCTCTCTTCATTACTCATCTTCTTCTTTCTCCTTTACTTCCTTGCCTACCAAAGAGAGGGAGAGAGAGAGGTCTAGGCAAGTACAACTTGCTTCCACAAGAGAACCCATTTTTATTGTTCCATTAGCTTTTCCTCATGTTTCTAAGACACATTAGAACTTGTCATTTTCCATTTTGAGGCATTAATTCTTGTAGATCTAAGAATTGGTTATTCTCGGATTTTGGTGGTTTTGATCTATCAAACTTTCTTGTTTTGAAGTTTTGATGGTTCCATATTGTAGAGAATTTTATTCTACCCAATTTTGATCTTTGAAAAGTTGGATTTGGACTTATTTTGACCAAGTTATGGACTTTTGAAGCTTTGGGTTCAACCATGGAGTTCCTGCTGATTTAGAGAAGACAGTGAGCAGTGCACAAGCTTTTTAGCTTGTGCTACTGAGCTGCACGTGCTCTTTAGCGCAGTGCAGTCGACCCCATACGCTGCCTTTTGGGAGCGTATGACTCGCATACGCTCGCTTGCTTGACAAGGAGTCGTATGGACCCCATACGCTGCCTTTTGGGAGCGTATGACTCGCATACGCTCGCTTGCTTGACAAGGAGTCGTATGGAGTACATACGCTGCCTTTTGGAGGCGTATGACTCGCATACACTCGTTTGCTTGACAAGGAGTCGTATGGAAACCATACGCTGCCTTTTGGTAGCGTATGACTCGCATACGCTCGCTTGCTTGACAAGGAGTCGTATGGAGTACATACGCTGCCTTTTGGAGGCGTATAACTCGCATACGCTCGCTTGCTGGACGAGGAGTCGTATTGAGTACATACGCTGCCCTTTGGAAGCGTATGACTTGAGCGTAGCCTGACCTGAGCGTAGCTTGACCTGAGCGTAGCCTGATTACCCTGGATCTTCTATAGCCTTGTATATTGATATTTTATTAGATATTTAACGTCCATTTTATATCCTTACACCTTTTGTCCTGAACTTGATAATCATGAATTTACTTGATATGTTTGTAATTGATAATTGAGCATGACACGATAGTGACCCGTAGTGGTGCACTCCTGACATGAGTAACATGACATGACCTGATAGTGGCCCGTCGTGGCGCACTCCTGACTAGTACACTTGACCTGATAACATGACATGTTATACCTTGATAAGCTGTTGCGACGGCTACCTGACATGACATGACCTGTATAATAACCTGGACATCGTGGGCGATTATGCTTGTATAAATAAACCAGTCCTGTCTTGCATCATGTCTAGGATGGGACTCCTGAGTACCACGGTCAGGAGTACCTATTGAAATGAACTAAGGACTAATAACTAGATTAATACATTAGTCATGAAGATAATTTCAAGTTCTGTTCAGACGAAGGGTTACAACCCCAGTCCTTGTTTGGTTTACGGGTTGTAACCTGGTTATCTGAATAGTTTCATGGTTATCTCGTCGTATATCACCCTGATATATTTTCTTATTTCCAGTTCTTACTTTATTCCAGTTCTTACTTTTATTTATACCCTTGTGCTGATTGCTGGTTTTAGTTCTTAAGTGAAGCCTCCTTTGTGGCACTTGCTCTTTCTAGGGTCTGACCCAGCTGGTTTTGTGTGGCCAGATTTCGGAGCAGCTCCAGATGATCTACCGACCTTCCAGCCAGATGGTGGCCACTAGACGGAACCTTGGCAACCAGTACATTATTTTTGGCTCTCCCACTCTATAATAAAAATATTCTTTTGAGGCGTTTAGCCGACGAGCACCTGTTTAGCTCGATTGCACTTACTTACTGTCTGCCTACGGGCTGTAACATGATTGACAGATCCTAGGGTTGATCATGTATGACTAAACTCTTGCTAGTCCTAACATTTTGTAACGACTAGCTTCATGATCAGCTGAATATGTAATATTTGGGATGCCTTATTATTGTATATTTAATGATCATACATCTTGTAACTTTACTTACTTGCTTGTGATTGAGGCACTAGGCTTGTTCATGACCTTAAGAGACTGTTGGTTTGTAGATAAACCCTCATGTATCTAGACAGCCGTGACCGTATAGCGAGATGGATTCCATTTCATATACGTAGCTGGCTATGTCTGCCCCCGCTCTCCAGTATTCTGGTTCTGGGGCGTGACAGTCAACCACCATCTCAGGTCCCAATAATGTTCGCTCTCCAACATCATCCCAAGACAAGGGTGTACGACATCTACGC
Source organism: Iris pallida (assembly GCA_029216955.1). NCBI lineage: Eukaryota > Viridiplantae > Streptophyta > Magnoliopsida > Asparagales > Iridaceae > Iris > Iris pallida. The sequence continues at coordinate 174,973 of JANAVB010009597.1, forward strand.
CCATACAGTACCTCGAATGGTGACATCCCAATGCTGGCCTGGAAACTGTTGTTGTATGTAAACTCCACTAAATGTAAATAATCCTTCCAGGATCCTCTAAAGTCTAAAACATAAGTCCGCAGCATGTCTTCGAGTGTCTGAATAGTCCTCTCTGACTGTCCGTTGGTCTGAGGGTGGTATGCAGTACTGAACTTGAGCTGAGTGCCCAAACTAGTCTGCAGACTCTGCCAGAAATGAGAAGTAAAGCGACTATCCCGATCCGAGAAAATGCTCACCAGAACTCCTTGTATCCTGACAATATACATCTCTGCTAGCCTCTCAGTCGACATACCTACTTTAAATGGAAAAATGTCGGCTGATTTGGTCAACCTGTCTATGATAACCCAAATCATGTCTTTTTTCCTGGTGTATGCGACAATCCAGAAACAAAGTCCATCGTGATGTACTCCCACTTCCACTTCGGAATAGGCAATGGCTGTAACAGTCCTCCTGGCCTCTGCCTCTCCACCTTAACCTGCTGAGAGATTAAATACCTAGCTACGAAGCGAGCTACCTTCCGCTTCATCCCATACCACCATACATGCTCCTTCAGATCCCTGTACATCTTGTTGGCACCTGGATGCATAGTATACTGAGAGCGATGGGCCTCCTGCATAACCTGCTCCTGAAGCTCTCCGCTAAGCACATACAGTCTGGAACCGTGCCTCAATACGCCGTCCTCTGAAAGAATAAACTCACTATCTACCAATTTTGCTCGAACCTGCTCTCGGATATACCGCAGAGTAATATCCTCGAACTGAGTCGACTTGATTCTCTATATCAAGTCCGACTGAATTTGAAGGACCCACATCTGAACCTGAACACCTGGCACAATCACCATGATCGCCAGGCTCTCTAATTCAATCATATAGCTATCGGATACCTACTCAAGGCATCAGCAACCACGTTGGCCTTTCCTGGGTGATACTGCAATGAAATATCGAAGTCCTTCTCCAACAACCTGTGTTGCCTCATGTCGAGCTCTTTTTGTGTAAACACATACTTCAAGCTTTTATGGTCTGTGAAGATCTCCACACGCTCTCCGTATAGATAGTGCTTCCATAACTTAAGAGCAAAGATAACTGCCGCCAAGTACAAATCATGGGTAGGGTAGTTCTTCTCATGCAGACGTAATTGCCTGGATGTATAGGCAATCACTTTCCCATGCTGCTGTAAGACACAACCTAGACCCTTCCCTGAGACGTCACTGTAGATATGGATCTGCCTGATCCTGATGGCAATGTCAAAATCCGGGCTGTCGTCAGTCGCTTTTTCAACTCATCGAAAGTAATATGACATTCCTCTGACCATATAAACTCTGCATCCTTCCGGGTCAGCCTAGTCAATGGCTCTGCAATCCGGAAGAAATCCTGAATAAACCTCCTGTAGTAGCCTGCCAATCCTAGAAAGCTCTAAATCTCTGCAACTGAACCCGGTACAGTCCATTCCTCAACTGCTCTGATCTTCTTCGGGTCTACTGAGATCCCATCTCCAGTCCCAACATGACCCAAAAAATCAACTTGATCCAAAAAGAACTCACACTTCGAAAGCTTTCCGTAAAGCTGCTCTTCCCTGAGAGTCTCCAGAACCACTCTCAGATGCTCCTCGTGCTCCTCTGGGGTCTTAGAATATACCAAGATGTCGTCGATGAACACCACCACGAACTTGTCCAAGTACTGGTGGAATACCTTGTTCATCAAGTTCATGAATACCGTCGGGGCATTAGTTAACCCAAACGGCATCACCATGAACTCAAACTGGCTATACTGTATCCTGAATGCTGTCTTCGAAATGTCCTCCTTCTTCACCTTCACTTGATGGTAACCTGACCTCAGATCAATCTTGGAGAATACCTTCGCTCCGTTCAACTGATCGAATAGATCATCGATCCTCGGCAGCGGATACTTGTTCTTAATCGTGAGGCTATTGAGATCCCTGTAGTCGATACACATCCATACCGACCCATCCTTCTTTGGCATAAAGAGTACTGGTGCACCCCATGGTGAAGAACTCGATCGGATGAAGCCTTTGTCCTGCAACTCATTCACCTGCTTCTTCTACTCCATTAGCTCGTTGTTGTTCACTCTATAGACGTACTGAGATATCGGTTCTGCACCGGGCACCAAATCTACAGAGAACTCCACATCTTTGTCCGGAGGTAACCCTGGCAACTCCTCCGGAAATACATCTATGAACTCAGCTATCAATGGATGTGGCACGCTCTGCTCCACTACTAATGTTTCACAGAAAACTTCCCTGCTCTGGTTCATCTCTTGTCTGGTGAACTCGAACTCTGGCTCTCCTGGCAGTCTGAAGAGAACTCTACAACCATGATAATCTATACTATCATGGTGCCTGCTCAACCAATCCATACCGACTATAATATCATAGTTCAGAAATAGCATTACAAGTAGACTCACATCCAGTTCTCGGCCTCCCAAAACTACTCTTCGATCCTTACAAACATCACGGACGAGGATGATACCACCTACAGTCGTGATCTTACAAGTCCTAGGCAATGGTTTAGAAGAAAGCTGGTTTCTAACAGCAAAAGATACAGACACAAAACTATGGGAAGCCCCAGAATCAAATAAAACGAATGCAGGAAAGGAGTCAAGAAGAACAGAACCTGCAATCAGATCTCCCACTGCCTCTACATCCTCGGGTTACATGGCGAAGGCTCGCCCCTGCTGACCTCCTCTGGTCTGCTACTGGTGCTGGGTAAACTTCTGCTGCTGGTTCGGCAATGGTCCTTTTTGGTGCCCTGTCGGAGCCTTGGCTCCTGCTCCCCGTGTTGTACGTCCCGAAGACATGGGACAATCCCTCAGCTGATGCTCCGCTGATCCACAAAGGAGGTACTTGCCTAGCCTCTTTTTGCACTCGTTCCACACACGTCCCGGCTTCTTGCAGAAAGTGCAACTGCTGACTTACTGCTGTCTAGGCGTCTGTTGTATCTGCTTCTACTGAAAAGGTGCACGACCTTGACTCTTAAATGGCTGCTGCTGAAACGGCTTCTGTTGATGTTGCTGCTGATAATGAGGCCTCCTGTCCTGGCCTCTTCTACCACTGGCTCCATATGAAACACGACCTCTCTTCAGTTTCAGTTCGAGGTCGTCCTCCGCTGCCATAGCTTCCATCAAAATCTCCTCGAAAGTAGCATTCCTGTTGCTCTTGGTCAAGGACTTGACTTCCTTAATCAAGCCCTTCCTGAATCTCCTAGCCTTCGCTGTCTCACTCAGGCCTCCACAAATCTGTCCAGACGGCAGAACTCTCTAGTGTACTCTTCTACTATCTGGTTCCTCTGGACCAGATTCTCGAACTGCATCTCCAAGGCACCAAGTACTGTGTCGGGGAAGAACTTCTCCTTGAAGAGCTTCTTGAAATCCTCCCAAGTCTTCCCCGGAGTACCAACACTGGGGTCGGTCTAGTACCATATGCGAGCAAGGTCCTGCATCTGGATGCCCGCTACTTCTATCTGAAGCATAGCTAGTATCTCTGCGAGACGGAAGATCTCTTCTATATGCTCGATCTAGTCGTCGGCATATAGGATACCATCGATACCCTTGAAGTCTCGCGACTGCATCTTCTGAAAATCTTGAATGCCCGGAGTCTTCAGCTAGCACGGCTGTATCTGCCCCTCCTGCAGTTGGGCAGTCACCTCCTCTAGTGCCATCATGGCTAACTGATGGACATTGTCAATGCCCTACCTCATATCCTCCGCTTGGCGTCGCTGGGTCTCTATCATCTGCTGTATGAAGGCAAAGAACTGCCCCACATCGACTGTTCTCTGAGGTGGTAGTGGTGGCATCCCATGAACTCCTGGGGTAGTCCTCGGAACTGTTGGAGGAGCACCCCCAAAAGTCACAGACGGTCCCACCTGAGCTGGAACAAGAGGTGCTGTGGTCCCCGGGCCTGGCTGAGTCAGACGAAAAGTACCAGACCTCTCACAGGTATCCCTTTGACCAGATCACTGCGATAGTGTCTCTACCATCCTGAAGACAGATCAAAACAAAGAATCAATTATTGAGAAGGAAGCGATATAATCAAAGGAGGACAGTTCATTTCAAAAGAAGGCAATTAACAGCAAGAATTAGATAAGAGTTTTTCTAATATGATTGAGTACCTTAACTTATATCCTATATCCTACTGCAGGCTGTAATGGTTCTCTAATTTGAGTACCGCCACAAAATCGTACTAGTTACGACAGACCTGCATGGGCCACTACTAGAAACGTGTCACAACCCGTACCTAGTGTAAGGGCACGAGAAGTGGGTACGTCCAGCCTACGTCGCAGTGTCGACGGTAGAATACTGTCCTAGGTCACAACGTCTAGCAATAACCAAACCTGTACAATGATATACACTCCAAAAAGGAGGACAATATAAAGGTACAACTCAATCATAGCATCTACGGTGGAATAAAAAGAATAGATGGAAATATAAGATAGAAGAGTAATCTCCAACCAACTATAAATGACAGTAATATCTGAATATACAACATCTATCAATATCCAAAACTGAAAGTACATAAGTAAGACAACAAGAAGAAACTAGTCTAGAAATCTAATCTAGACAATAGGCAAGTCCTCGGCAACTGTAGGATCCTCCTAAGGGTCCAAGTCACCGGTTTTATCTAAGCCTGTGCCATAATACGTAGGATAGAACTCCTCCTCATCACCTGTAATATTTTCAACAGTCCAATTAGGACAAAAACGAGCACAATACATCTCACGTAGTTCATATCTTGACAGAAAATATAAAGCATGTGATAGGCTAAGATACATGAAACACTGTAAGAATAAGCATGAAAAGAAGAGAGAACTTATAAACAAAGCTATCTATATATGATATTAGAGAACTGTAAGTGACTACATGATTTAGAGTACAAGATAGACATATGAACGACTTAATTTGCACATGATTATACTAAAGAGTTTGTACATGATTACACTACTTTGGAATTGTTCACATGACTATTTCTACTCCCCCATGTCTCAATCAATACACAAGGATATAGACAGGTTATGTTATTGTACATAATAGTTTATACATGAAGCTCATGAGATCATGAGAGTACATGAGAGTATATGAGTATACATGAATAATAAGAGTCCACAAAATACATGGTGTTCGAGAAAAGCACATGATACGATGTATTCGATGCACCCGAGGGGGATAACATCTCATGTAAAGATCCATATAGTACTAATTCATGATAATGTCGTGTCAGCATCAAGTAAATTAAACTATGACAAGAATATAATTTCTAATAAGTATGAAACGGCCAGAGAATGTACTCGCGTGATATCCTGGCTGTCTGATGAGAATATGAGTCTGAGGTGGAGTATCTAAGTCCTATTTTAGAGCAACGCAGGTCACAACATGTCTAACATGAAATAAGAGTAGTCTATAATGCATTCTAAATGATTCTAGGTCCTTCTAGGTCAAAGTCAACCTTGGTCAACTCTGGTCAAACCTGGTCAACTCTGGTCAAACCTGGTCAACCATAAGTCAACTAGTCTATCTACCAAATTTTAGGTCAAACACAACTTATCTAGTCATTTTAAACTCATTTGAGTTGATTTGGATCAAGTTTGACTTTAAGTTGACTTTTGTCAACTTGGTCGACTTGATAGTCAATTTGGCCAATATAGGCTCAACTAGGCTAAAGTCAACTAATGGTCAACTCTAGGTCCTTATCACATGATACCAAGCCTAATAACATTACAATCACAACTAACAAGATACTCAAAATAGATAGGCAAGTATACATATAGGATACCTATATATCACTATACTAACCATATCACAAGCCTATCTACAACAGACCAAGGTAAAACATACCATACACATATGAAAACATATAGGTAATGAAAAGGAAATGAAAAGGAAAGGAAGGGAAAATTGGTAAGGTTGATACAAACTTGAAAACCCAAACTACCAACACAAGTCTTGAGAATTCAAACAAATTAAAACTGGAATAGAAATAAGAAACTGAATTAAATGTGAAGTCTATGGTAAAACCAAATGAAAATGAACAAAAAAACCTGAGATTAACATCTCTCAAACATTCAAAAACATTTCGAACTCACTGTTCAGCCACATCAAAATTTATATATACACTCAATCCGATTTCAATTGTAAAACAGTAATCCCTCATATATACACATCAAAATTTATATCTAAAGTTCAATATCTTGCAAAACAGTGATCCCTCATCAATAAAAACTTAAAATCTAAATAAAAAACTGTCAAACAAAAATGAGAATGAACCCAACTCTGTTTTATATGTGTATCGATAAACTGAGAATAAACTCAAACTGAGAATCAAAATCCAATGTGTAATATATATATATATATATATATATATATATATATATATATATATATATATATATATATATATATATATATATATATATATATATATAAAAAAAATATATATATATATATATAAAAATATATATATATATATATATATATATATATATATATATATATATATATATATATATATATATATATATATATATATTTTTTATATATATATATGTATATATATATATATATATATATATATATATATATATATATATATATATATATATGTACGTTAACATTACAAATTAATCATTAATTAACAATTTAAGGGGATGTCAAAACTCTGAAATTCCTAAGAAAACTGAACATGTATCAATGATATGGGTAATCCCCAAATTCAAAACTCAAGAATCCATTATTAATCCAAATCAGGGTGATCAAAGTGTTCTCCATATGTGTGCGTGTCAGGGGGAAGTGTTCGTGTCCAAGCAAGTGGACACGAAGGTGTCCAAACTCTCAAAACACAAAATCAGTGCACGCAGTATCCATCTCCTCGTACGACCGTGTCTCGTCCTCGTGGACACGACACAGGCCACGTGGAGCCACGTGCTCATGCCCACACCTAGCCCAGGTGTAGGGCTACACATTCGAGTTCCTGACACATCACCACGACGTATCTAAATAAGAAACAAAGGCCGTATCAGTGTCGGCTTTCACGCGCGTGCACGACAGGCTCAAATCCGTGTGACTCGATTTGCGAGTCCGATACGAAACGAGATGACATGGCACTTGGGGGATGACATGTCAGTCAATGTCCTCAAGCCATACACCAAATTTCACGTGTCCAAGTGACACAGACACTACGCACTGCCACCCGATCAGCAGGACAGGTGCGCACGTGTCTCGGGCTGTGGTTCGGGTCCGATTCTGGACACGAACGAGATGCAAATCGTGCTCAGTCCAATATAGAATGAATGTCATTATTAGATCTACAAATCCAATTAATTAGATTTCAAAATTATGAATAAAAATTCCTTTGTGGAATTTCATCAAACACATGCATATTTACACTAATACGTGTCCGATACGGACACCAAATCGATACAAATCCTACGAAATTCATCCTACAGCTAAGGGACACCTAGATGGATGCATCTACGGGAATAGTTTATGAAATTATAGAGTTTTGGATAATTTACCTATTGAGATGAATTCCTATTGAAAGCTTCACTTGTGTAGATTCCTCATTGCGGCTCCAAAACCCAAATGCACTCGAAATCTGAATTTCCTCACCCATAATGGTCCAAGCAAGTGGACACGAAGGTGTCTAAATTCTCAAAACACAAAATCAGTGGACATAGTATCAGTCTCCTCGTGCGGCCGTGTCTCGTCCTCGTGGACACTACACAGGCCACGTGGAGCCACGTGCTCATGCCCACACCTAGCCCAGGTATAGGGCTACACATTCGAGTTCTTGACACATCACCATGACCTGTCTAGATGAGACACAAAGGCCGTATCAGTGTCGGCTTTCATGCGCGTGCACTACAGGCTAAAATCCGTGCGACTCGATTTGCAAGTCCGACACGAAACGAGATGACATGGCACTTGGAGGATGACATGTCATTCAATGTCCTCAAGCCATACACTAAATTTCACGTGTCCAAGTGACACAGACACTACGCACTGCCACCCGATCAGCAGGGCAGGCGCGCGCGTGTCTCGGGCTGTGGTTCGTGTCCGATTCGGGACACGAACGCGATGCAAATCTTGCTCAGTCCAATACATAATGAAAAGTCATATTTAGTTCTACAAATCCAATTAATTAGATTTCAAAATTATGAATAAAAATTCCTTTATGGCATTTCATCAAATACATGCATATTTGCACTAATACGTGTCCGATACGGACACCAAATCGATACAAATTCCTACAAAATTCATCCCACATCTAGGGGACACCTTGATGGATGCATCTACGGGAATAGTTCATGAAATTATCGAGTTTTGGATAATTTACCTATTGAGATGAATTCCTATTGAACGCTTCACTTGTGTAGATTCCTTCTTGCGGCTCCAAAACCCAAACGCACTCGAAATCTGAATTTCCTCACCCATAATGGTTCATAAACAATAATCATAACCTAATGAAAAAGACTAGGGTTTAATAGGAGGAGAAATGAGAAAGTTAAAGGGAAGGAACTTAGGTTTTCCAGGAGAGAAGGAAATGAAATAAGAGATGAATTCTCAACAAGATATTAAGTACTCCCCCCCCCTTTGACCTAGTTTGGCCGACCACACTTAGATGGGCTAGGGTTTCCTATGGTTGGGCTTGGCCTCTTTTCTAAGGCTAAAAATAAAATAAACATTAATTAAAGGAAAGTTACTAACTTGCCCTAATAAATATGCCAATAGCTTCTAACCTTAGAATAGGATTACCAACCCTAACAAATCAAGCTACTAGGCCACTAAGTCATGGTGAGTCACTAGGCTAGGTTGCACCAAGGCTATACTTTCACAGGCCAAAATTGTAACACCAATAATATAATATATTAAAATAATCAAAAGAATTTCACAATTACCAAAATACCCTTAAATAGAAAAATGGATGTGACATATACCCCTTTATTTTCTCTCTTTTATCTCATTTACTCTCTCTCTCTCTCTCTCTCTTCATTTCTTCCTCTTCGTTCTTTTCTTATCCATTTCTTTTAAGCTTGAGCTTAGACTTGGAGCTTGGTTTTGAGGCCTAAAAGTGTGATTTTTCTTTATATATATATATATATATATATATATATATATATATTTATATATATATATATATATATATATATATATATATATATATATATATAGGGTCCGAATCTGGAGCCCCGTCGCCCTCCATTGGATCGAGCGGGTGTGCTCCGTAGGCGAGGCTTTTGATCCGCGCCCATACATACAATATATATAATATATATATATTTTTATATATATATATGTGTGTGTGTGTGTGTGTGAATGTATGGGGTCCGGATCCGGAGCCCCGTCGCCCTCTACCATTGTATCGACTGGGCGCGCGTATGGGCCCCCTCGATCCGGTGCGGGGGGAGGGGGGGTGGCTTTGGCGGGGCTCCACGGGCGGGACTTTTGATCCGCACCCACACACACACACACACACACACACACACATATAAATTTTATAAATATATAATAATATATTTATTGTAATAAATATATAATATATATTAATATATAATATATATATATATATATATATATATTTTTGATATATATATATATATAAATAATATATATATATATATATATATATATATATAATATATATATATATATATATATATATATATATATATAGTAATACAATTATAATTATTTTGAATTTATTTATTATTATAGGTTATAGATAATGTATTTATTTCTTAAAAAATCTCTTAGAGTTACTGTTCCACGGAAGGAAGAACACTCCCCCAAACCCGCTCGACCTACCCCTTCTATTTTTTGTATTTTTTTAAAATGGTCTAGTATAAGTATAGACTGTGAGCTTAACCTAGGCAAGTAAATCTTTCCATAAATTTGAATAATATTAGTTATTTTTTAATTTCCTTTCCTATGATTTTGATTCTTAGTTTTATCCAAAATATGTTAGTGAAATATGGTTTTCATCATCGATCTTAATTTTGTACTTCATTTTGCTTATGGTTTTGAGCTAGAAACTGATTTCCTGGTATTGGTTATGAACTCCCCCGTAGGAAAGCTAGGTATCGAGAGAGATACTTGAGTTTCCTTTACAAAACTTAGTCTATATTGTTATATGAGAATTACCCCTAGTATTGCTTCTTGCTTAATTTGGGACTTGCCCTGCTTCCTTGTAAATGTTAATCTTGTATAGTCTTGCATATATTGAGAAAAGTATCATGTATAGAAGAATTCCCGGATATTGCGGCCTAGAATTCTACATAAAAATGTTCAGGATTTATTAACTAGACTTATCACCTAGAATCATTGTAAGGAGAGGTTTCTAGGCAGTCCTATTATCCCGGCCACCGCTATGGATTTGTAGCTCTTCGTTGTCAGGGGCACACTTCTAGCTCATCGTCGAGTGATGCATCTAGCCTTGATATGTTATTAGCTCAGCATCGAGTGATGCCAATATGAGCACGTCTGCGGGTGGTATATATTCTACTTGTACTTGTCTTGACATGATTCATCTGGATAGCCTGTAGTGTGTGACCGTTTGGAATTCCTCATTTGTATATGTTAGTAATTAGGATTTTGTGATCATGCTGGTTAGCTAACGGTCGCAAGTCGTACTTCATGTTTGGTTGTGATTGATGGATTGTGTCCATTTGTTGCGTATGTATCTTGATAATGCCATGTTTTGTACTTTTACCTGTTCATTCCATGTTCCTATTCTTGTACTTATATATGCTTACCTGATTCCTATTTATTTTATTGTTACATGTTGTCTTTTCTTTTCTTTTATATTGTGTTTATTTGTATGCATTATGGTTTTAGTTTATAGTGTGGCTTCCTTTGTGGTACTTGATATTTTGAGTCTATCCCCACTAGTTTCTTATGCTAGATCTTGTAGCAAAGCCAGAGGATCTACCATTTCTTCCACATGATGGTATCATCAGAAATAATAACATCTCAATGTGTTAGAAGCTGGAGACAAATCTAGTACTAATATCTAATCTAGATGAGTCGCAACTAGTGGTGTCTCCTCTAATGGAACTAGTCCCTTCTTAGCCATTGTCTTCTGGTCTACTCCCACTATATCCTGAGGTCCATAGTGGATAGGGCACCACTCCTCTAAATCATCTAAAAATATATACATCCATGATTGGAGTGAAGCACACCTCTAATAACTGTTCCAGTAAATAATATAAACTATGTAATAGTAAATAGAGAGAATATACAAGATAATAGAACAAATACAAGAATATAACAAGATATGTAAATGTTTTAAGTAAATACAAGAGCGAGAAATATCATATACAAGAATCAAGAATAAACTATCTAAGTGAATGAGCACTAGTTTCAACATGTGATTGGCTTGGAGACTTGCACAAGGATAAAGACCTAGTAAATCATACGTCCGGTATATGATCAACACTCACAAGGAACAAGACATGCATAAGGAGTACATGATCATAAATCTACACTAATACTCCTTGCCTCTGACAAGTATAGTGGATCCTGTTAGGAATTATATACTAAAAGCATCACTTTTGTAGTAACCTTATTTCCTTAAATTTTGAATGTGAATCATATGGGCAAATGTTTGCATATTGTATTTGTTGCAAGTGTTAATACAAATGTCTGATATTCTATATTGTAGGTAATATGGTGTGTGGTGTCACACAGAAGATCATATTATCAGTTCCCTATAGAGTATATAAATAGTTCACAACCTAGATGGACTTGGACAATCTATTGGAAAGGTTGTAGTGTATTCTGGTATTAGTCTATCTTGACTATAGGTTTACACTAGTACACTTTGTGTGTATTGAACAGGATCACTTAAGGTTGTTCTCTTTGTACTGACTACATAAGAGAACAAACACCTCTATTATTATGGATGCTTGTGCTCTTAATCCGGATATAATAACGTACATGTGTATGCAGTGTACAATACTTTGACTCATAAAAGAGTGAGATTCATTATGGGTTAACAACCTCTATGAATTGGGTAATAATATTGTATGTATGATGGACTGTTGATTATAAATGGAATCCATGTCCAGATACATCGGATTGATGATGTCCCCTTTAGGAGCTCATAAGGATTGTTATGTAAACCCTGCAGGTAGATTATATCCGACATGATAAATAAAGTTAAGCGGTACTACTTAAGGATAAAAGATGTTGAATCAATATAGTTGTCAGTAACTTAATTTGATCGACGGACATAAGATATCTTAACATGGGAAGCCAAACGAGCATATAATAAAAGGAGCCCACAAATATAATTTGGGATTAGGGAGGTAGTGCTACAATAGCTCATTAGTGGACCGAGCTATTGTTAATGGGCCTGGATTGTGTGTTCGGGCTGAACACGGGATATCCAGATCCGTTTGGAGGCCTAACCCTAATTTCTCCTCATGGTCCCTGCCGTAGCCTATATATATATCCTCTATTCTCTGGCCGCCAGATTACTGATCAAAAATCTGAAACTTTCTCTAAATTCGTGATTCACGTAAGGAAAGAAAGAGAGGGCTGCCAAGGAGAAGAAAAGGTTGGGAGATCGTCGCCCACACGACGTCCAACTCGAGGAAGGAATACGTGCAGAAAATCTTAGGGTCGTCCGCTCGAGATTGCCAGGAATTACTTGTCTTCTTTCCGTCGCAGGTATAATTCGTGAACCCTAGTTTTCGCCTATGAAGGGTTAGAACACGTATTAGATTTGTTTAACTTTCTATCGATCAATACGCACACCAAAGGAAGGGTCCTGGGAATCCCTAGTTCCATCAATCTAGATGAGACAAATCCAGTACTAATATCTAATCTAGATGAGTTGCTACTAGTGGTGTCTCCTCTAATGGAACTAGTCCCTCCTTAGCCATGGTCTTCTGGTCTACTCCCACTACATCCTGAGGTCCATAGTGGATAGGGCACCACTCCTCTAAATCATCTAAAAATATATACAGCCATGATTGGAGCGAAGCACACTTCTAATAACAGTTCCAATAAAAAATATAAACTATATAATAGTAAATAGAGAGAATATACAAGATAATAGAACAAATACAAGAATATAACAAGATATGGAAATGTTTTAAGTAAATACAAGAGCGAGAAATATCATGTACAAGAATCAAGAATAAACTATCTAAGTGAATGAGCACTAGTTTCAACATGTGATTGGCTTGGAGACTTGCACAAGGATAAGACCTAGTAAATCATACGTCCGGTGTATGATCAATACTCACAAGGAACAAGTCATGCAGAAGGAGTATATGATCACAAATCTACACTAATACTCCCTACCTCTGACTAGTATAGTGGATCCAACTATGGTAAGTTACGATACTGGATTCTATAAGAAGGTAGCAAGTCTTCTCAGGAATCAGTGTCCATACAAATACAAGAACAACAAGGTTTGCACAATATACACCAAGATATACAAGAAATAACATCTCATGAAGGGATCAGAAAATACCAATACGTGTAACCATGTGTCGAGAAATCAAGGATGTCTACACTACATACAAGAAACATAGAAGATATCATGAACGGAAAATTATTGGAGAATGTACTCGCTTGAAATCCTGGGTAAAGTATCGAACTGTATCCATAACAGTGCCTCGAAGACCTAAATATAGAATATCAATGTCAATTGCTGTTTTGGAGTGATAATCTTTGATATCTGAATGAAAAATGTGATTTCTAGGTTAATTTTAGGTCATGGAAGTCAAACTAGGCCGTGACCTTACTTCTTTGGTCAAACTAGGTCAATACCTTGCTCATAGAGTTAAACTAGTTATTTCTAGGTCATACCTAGGTTTCTAGGTCTATACCTTGCCATACCAAGGTATCCTAGCTAATACTAGATAATACTAGCTAATACCTCTATGTAATATACCATATAATATACATATATATTTTTTTTATAGACGTGTATCAACTCACCTTAACTCATGCCCATTACCATATACATACCCTATGCAACATTTCCCTTTACCCATGCTATATAATCCAAACACTATATCCATATCTATATGTGTCACGTCCCGTACCCGCTTTTCAGATATGAGTACGTAACCAAGTCCAGCCTATGTTTGCCATTGATTGTAAAAGAACAGAACAATTATCGGAGGACTGAACTTAGACTCACAATACAAACTCGCTCGTACAAAGAAAGCCTAGGGACGAAAACCTAGGTACAGCAGACTAAGTACGATTGTTTATTTTTGATTCTGGGGGGTGACGATAGAGGCTCGGGAAAGCGACAGCCGCTCTGCCTTACTCCTTGGACGATCAGTATGCAGCCTTGGCTCGGGGAAGATCTGCTTGGCGTTGACGAAGAAAGGCTCTTCTTACTCTCCTCGGGTGGCTCTCCTGGCTTCTCTCTCTCTGTGAGTATCGAGAAGAAAAGGGGGGAGCTTTCTCTGTGTAGATCTCTCTCTTCTTATTTTTTTATTCTTTTTGTTGCCGACCTCTCTCTCTCTCTTCTTCTCTTCCTTTTTTTTTTTTTCACATGTGTATATTTTTATTTGGAAGGGATGTGATCCCCAATGATGTAGCCCTTTGATTTTTGGATAAATGAGCATGTTTCAACTCATCTTTTCTTTCTTGTATCGGCGTTCATGGAATCGGACTTGCTGAGGGGTTATTTGTGGACCCGTTACCCTAGGCGTACCTTGGTTTTAGGTACGGATAACAAGTTTGATCAGGATGTCCGGGACAGCCATGACAAAATGGTCATGGATGTTCTCAGTACTGGGGAAAGGAATGCCGTAGAGCAGCTGGGCTCCCGGGGCATGGTAAGATGGTGGATTTATGCCAAGAAGCTTAGCAAGGGATATTTGTGGACCTGTTACCCTAGGCGTACCTTGGTTTTAGGTACGGATAACAAGTTGGAATGAAGCCAGTCATATTTGCTCCGAGGTTACGAGGGCGTAGCAAACATGAGGGTTTTACCGTGGAATCTTCCTACTCAGAGGTAATGAGAACATGGTAGGGGGAGACTTCACAGAAGACTTTTCTATAATCAATAGTGGTCAACAGAGGACGTTTGTGGTCAACAGAGGACATTTGTGGTCAACAGAGGACATTTGTGGTCAACAGAGGACGTTTGTGGTCAACAGAGGACATTTGTGGTCAACAGAGGACATTTGTGGTCAACAGAGGACATTTGTGGACCTATTATCCTTGTCGCACCCCGGTTGTGGGTACAGACAATAGGTTGAAAGGGAACCAACATACTCTCTTCTTACTTCTCGGGCCTCATCTGTCGCGGTAGGGGCCGTTATCTCGGGAGGATTATTGCCCTGGTTTGGCGCCGCTGAATTTGAATCTACGTTGATTGCGGGACCCGTGCTTGTCTGGCCAGGTGTCACTCCCTGCAGAGTAGGAAGTGCCGCTTTGATCTCGTCTACAGACTTGACCAAGGCATACAATATGGCCTCCAGCGTGTCGATGCGCTGGCGATCGCTGGAACCGCCTTGATTGCTGTCTGTCATGAATACCGTCTTCACATGAGGAGTGACGGAGGGAGTGTTGGAGGATGTACCCTCCGAGTCATACCCCTGCGTCGAGAAATCATCTGGATATGTGGGGATGTTCTCTTCAGGTTCGGATTCGGAAGGAACACTACCCCCAGCTTCGGAGCTTGCTTCGTCTAGAGAATCATGGATGTCCTCGGGGACATCAGCATCTGTTGTACCCGATGGGAGGGTTGTTTCTCGGGGTTTGTCTCCTTGAAAAATTGGATTATTATGGACGTTCGGAGGAGTACTACCCCCAGCTCCTACGACCCCCAGGGTCGGGGACGATGAGTCTCCTGTTGCAGCAGATTTTGTCTTCGAACGGGTGTGTTGGTATACTCCGGTGGAGGGTAACTGTTTAGCCGACAACTTCTTAGCTGTAGTGGCTGATATCTTTGGACTGGAGATGCTTGTCTTCTTCCCTCTCCCCTCGGCGGGGACCTTCTGAGCAGAATTGCAGGAGACAACAGGAGGTGCCTCATCTTCTGAGTTCGGGTGCTGTAGTCTGTAGAAGACGGACGGGCGATCTTCCGTCACTGCCGCGTTGTTGCAGCAGCAGTTAACGATGATCTGGGTGCAGTGACGTCTATGTGAGGATTCTTTGCACGCCGAGGCCCCTTCTCTCTCCTTGCGCTTGTGGAGGATCACCTCACGCAGGTCAGAGGAACCACTCTGTCCGTTCACCGCCGGGGATTGGACTTGAGCAGTTCTGTACAACTTCCCATCAGAGGCCCGTGTGATAATCAGCGGGACGCCCTGATAGTCAGAGGTTGGGGAAGCTGTTTGGGCTTGATGAGCCCGCGCTGCCCTAGACTTCTTCTTTCTAGCACTCATGGATGCATAATAGGAAGAGTCCAAGTTGAACATCACAGAGTCTGGCTTATCATCTAGAGAGTCATCAGGGTTCGGATCGTACGAGAGACGGTCGAAAACTGATCGAGAGGAGCATGGAGCAGATGCTATGCGGCTGGGAGCGGAAACCGTGCAGGCTGTCTGCATGCGGTTGTCTCCTGTCGTCGGATGAGTTCTTATGCGGCTAGGGGTCACGACCGTGCAGGCTGGCCGCATGCGGTTGGCATCTGTGGCCGCATGGGTTTTCTGCAAACGATTGACTTTACTGGCCGCATGAGTCTCATCCATGCTGTCGGGAACTGTAGTCGCATAAGTTATGCGGCTGACAGAAGTAGCCGCATGAGTTTTCTTCATGCGGTTGGCGGATGTAGCCGCATGGGCTTTCTCCTTGCGGCTAATATTCTTCTGCGGTTTGGTCCGCGTAGAGTCCCTCTTTGTCCCTGCAAGTCCAGCATCATAATGTTTTCTTCTGCCGAACTTGGGGACAGCAGAGTTGTCTAGGACCTGAAGTGGGACCGCAGGAGAATCCTTCTCGCCGTCTTGAGCAACAGAGGGCATCCCATCGAGGGCTTGAGGAGGAGCAAATGACTTCGGTCTCCATTCTTTGCGAGCCTTCGTGGTGCGGGTGCGCTTCTGAGCCGGGCCAGCGCTGCCTTCAGAGAGCATCTCTTTGAACGCCTGTTGGTCGAAGCGGACGACCATCTTCTTTTGTGTGGAGCCAAGTTTGGCTGCATCTGATTGCGTCACCAACTCCTCAGCCGTGGAGAAGTTAGTCCCCAGCAGAGTCGCCATCGTGTTTGCCATTGATTGTAAAAGAACAGAACAATTATCGGAGGACTGAACTTAGACTCACAATACAAACTCGCTCGTACAAAGAAAGCCTAGGGACGAAAACCTAGGTACAGCAGACTAAGTACGATTGTTTATTTTTGATTCTGGGGGGTGACGATAGAGGCTCGGGAAAGCGACAGCCGCTCTGCCTTACTCCTTGGACGATCAGTATGCAGCCTTGGCTCGGGGAAGATCTGCTTGGCGTTGACGAAGAAAGGCTCTTCTTACTCTCCTCGGGTGGCTCTCCTGGCTTCTCTCTCTCTCTGTGAGTATCAAGAAGAAAAGGGGGGAGCTCTCTCTGTGTAGATCTCTCTCTTCTTATTTTTTTATTCTTTTTGTTGCCGACCTCTCTCTCTCTCTTCTTCTCTTCCCTTTTTTTTCGCATGGGGAGGATGCTGGCTATTTATAGGAGTGGGGTGTGATCATTAGGGTTTGCTGATGATTATCTGTTTGGAATGTCGGCGCTTCCTTCATTCTATCTGAGCCCTTGATCCTGATCATAATGAATCTCGGCCACTAATGCTGATAGCACCAAATCTCATGAGCAGTTAATGCTGACTGCTTTAAATCCTCATGATTGATTATGCCAATATTTGATTGCTCGCCACGTGTCCTATTGGCTTGATGATAAATGATATGCCCTGATCTCGGCAATTATGATAATAGTGTCAAATATTCTTATTGGGATTCGGTTGAATCTTCAATGCCACGTGTTTTAATTGAAGGTCCTGCCAGGGCCGCATAGGATGGCCAACACTTGAACCGCAGAGAGATACTCTTCATGAGCCGCATGAGTCAATGCCTCATCGAGCCGCAGGGGACGAACTTTCCGTGAGCCGCATATGCGTAGTCTCTGCGAGCCGCAGGGGACGAACCCTCCATGAGCCGCATATGCATAGTTTCTTTGGGCCGCCTGAGTTAACATGGTATTGAGCCGCATAGACCGGGCTAATGGGTGGACCGCATATGGCGGATTCCTGTTAATCATATTAGAGTGATTCCTCGCTGAGCCGCATGAAGCTGTTCTCTACCCGAGCCGCATGAGACTTTTGCCACGTGGCAATCTAGGATTTCTGACAGATCGGGTCAGAGATTGTCTTCTTTCCCCGAGGAGTCTGTCATTATGGCAGAGCCATTATGATGCTTTATGTCAGAGACGTCGCAGCCGTCGAGTCGTGTCAGAGCATTAAATGAGGCCATTACTCCCGTAGCCAGCTGTGGAGGGATCACACGTGGCGTCAATTGAGCCGCATGTTCCTGCTGAACCGCATATATGCCCGAACCGCATGAGTCTGAGGGTCTTCTTTCGGGCCGCATGGGGCAACTCCAGTTATGAGCCGCATAGGCTTGCTACCCAAAGTCGCATGGGCTATCTATGCTTTTATTCTAATATTTTCCATGCTTCTACAGCCTACACTACGATATCGACGGTAGTACGTTGTCTAGGTCTCAATGTCAATATCAAATACAACAAAATCATATCTAGTTGCTCATTCACAATAGTTATTCAAACTACAAATCCAATAGTGCATCAAAATAATATTTGGGAACAAACCTGCTAGATATTTAAATAAAAGAACTATATAATCTATCTAGAATCTAAGGTCGCCTCCAAGATGTCTATAAATCCACCCGTATGGTCTATAGCGCATAAGGTAACAAGCATGGAAAGTCATCTACAATGATCCAGTCAGGAAAGGAGCAAAGTACAACCCTATTGCAATAATGTAGCTTAATACAAAATAGGCTAGACAAGTAGAGATGCAGTAACAAATAAAGGAAACATGTATATGAACTGGAAACAATAAATATGTACAAGAACTACTGGCAAGAGCATATACGAATAAGATAACTAGCAATGAACATGTACAAATAAAACAGATAGTACGCTTGAAATAACATTCGATATATGAACGACTGAGCTAATACGACACGCTATAGATGGCTCCATAATAAAAAAGGTTTGCATACGTGAGTTGTATGACTTTGTTATCCGCAATAACAATAATTGGATTTGTTCACATACCTACTGAGCATTTCTTCTGCCGACTCACTAAACAATCAATAACGATCAATGATACAACAAGCCTATCGTGTTACAATCGTGTCTCAACTGGATACTGAATGAAATACAATAAAAAATTATATTATAATATAATAAGAACATAAAATAATAGTGCACTTAGCTCAAATTAAGTTACAGTTGACATGTGACTTGATCATGTTGGCACAGAATGGTCTCAGATGTCATAACTATGCAAGATAGCCTTTTATGATGGAACAAACAGTTTCATCGAGTCCAGAAAGGTCCAATTAGCCTAGGGTTGATATAAAGAGGTCAAGATTTGCAAGGATTGAGAATGCACAATTAGTCATGATACATAATTGATAATCAAAAGAAATTATCTAAACAAATATCATTATTTTAGAAAATACTTATTATATTGGATACTTTATTTTACAAGTGAAAATAGTTTTATATAACTACTTTTAAAAATGTACAAAAATCATTTTAAGGCTAAACCTAATTTTGTCAAATGTATTTTGGGGATTTGAGACCCAGTTTGAAATCACAAGTAGGGTCAAGGCCAATTCTATATTTGTTTAAAATAATAATAATAATAATAATAATAATAATAATAATAATAATAATAATAATAATAATAATAATAATAATAATAATAATATGAATGATAACAAAACAATACTTAATAATAATAATAATATCTTTGATAATATTAATATTAGCAATACCATTACTCTATATTGTATAATAATAATAATATATGTATAAATACACATATACTATCTAATTATATAAAGAAGACTATATACCCTGCTCTCTCTCTCTCTTTCATTATAGTTCTCAATAGAACTGAGAGAAATTGAGAGAGACAGTGATAGAAAGTGAGAGATAATTTATGGGGGAGAGTGTACGAGAGATCGAGAGAGAGGAGGAGGAGAAGGCTGGTGCTCATCCGGGTCGAGGACTCAACGACGGAGCCCTGGCTCTGGGGGTCATGCCAAAAGGTGGTCGTCTGGCGTATGGTGGTCGACGCAGATGGACGACACAGGGCTCGGCGAAGAAGCCGGAGGAGACGAGTTCAACGGTGATGGGGTGGTCTTTGGCCCAAATCTAGTGGATCTACGACCGAAGAGGGAAGCCGATGGCGGGATGTGCTCCAGCGGACCATGACGACTCGATGAAAAGTCAGCATGGGGTGCTCGTCGAGCTACTCACGGTGGCACGGCGACAAGGCGGCGGCACTGGAGGTATGCGGTATTTTATGGGGGTTCGGACAAGGGGTTTTGGTAGAAGCGGTAGACACCCGGGGGTTTGGGGTGCTGTGGGTGGATCTGGTAGCGATGGATTGATCAAGAAAGAGGTGGCCGAGATGGCAGTGGTCGTCGATGGTGTTCACAACAGCAAGAAAAGAGAAAGTCAAGGGAGAGAGAGTGTGGTGGAAAGGGAAAACGAGGGGAGAGGCTTACCGACTCTCCATCGAAGCTGTCGAGGAAGGACTTGGCCGGTGATGGCTCAAGCATAATTCTGGCACGATGCTCGCCAAAGTGTGCTGGAGGCGGTCATGGCTGCTGTCGGTCACAGGTGGTAGGGTTGATCGGTGATGGAAGGAGGCGACCGGGGACAAGGAGTTGCGGTGGTGGTCTGGAAGGCGGTGAAGGGTGAGAAACACGGTAGGGCGGATGGCTAACCGGTACGATCGGACTAGACGACGGGTCTATTGCTGTCGAGTGGTGGCCAGAGGCTGCTGCCAATTAGGTTTAAGGTTTTCTAGTTGTGGATGTTTGTGTCGTGTTCGAGGTTGTCGTACACGACAGGGGAAAATTTGGATTCAGTGTCCGAAATTGTCACGCCCCAGAACCAGAATACTGGAGAACGGGGGACAGACACAGCCAGCTACGTACATTGAAGTGAATTCCACCTCGCAATACGGTCACGGCTGTCTAGATGCGTGAGGGTTTACTACAAGCCATCAGTCTCTTATGGTCAATACCAAGCCTAGTGTCTCAATCTCAAGCAAGCAAGTAAATATAACAAGATGGTAGATCATCAGACATACAAAGTAAGGCGTCCCATACATTACATATTCAGATGATCATGAAGCTAGTCATACAAAATGTGAGGACTAGCAAGAGTTTTAGTCATACATGATCATTCCTAGGATTTGTCAATCATGTTATAGCCCGTAGGCAGACAACAACTAAAGTTGCAAACGAGCTAACACTTGCTCGGCGGCTAAACGCCTCAAAAGAATATTTTTACAATAGAGTGGGAGAGCAAAATAAAACCCATTCGTTGCCAGGATTCCTTCTAGTGGTCACCATTTGGCAGGAAGGCTGGGAGATCCTCGGTAGCTGCTCCGAAATCTGGCCGTACAAAACCAGCTGGGTCATACCCCAGGAAGAGCAAGTGCCACAAAGGAGGCTTCACTTAAGAACTAAAACCAGCACATTAGTACATAAGTTATAGATGAAATAACAATAGACATCAGTTGAATAAAACGGGATGATAAACGATTAAGAGACCTAAAGGACTATTCCGGTAACCAAGTTACAACCCGTAAACCAAACAAGGACCAGGGTTGTAACCCTTCACCTGAACGGAATTTAGTCTCTAAACAATTATCGGTAAAGTAAGCATTCACAATCATGTCCTGAGATAGCCATGCACTGGGTCTAGACAAGACTAGACAAATAGGACTTCATCCAATCATTTATGGTCAATCAATGAGTACGGCTTGATACTTTAACTAACTAGGGTTATCACAAGCCTTGTTACTAGCAAGATGCAATGAGGATTCCTACGGCCACACGCCCTGCAGACTATCCAGGTTATCCAGGCGCAAGATTCATGTTAAGAGTTATCAATACTTGTTAGGTGACTTGAGTGCAACACATGACAGTGTGCTTAGTAATCGTTGCTTGCTTGAAGTGCCCCATATAACAGTGAGCTAAAAATGTGCCCTACTCGTCGGCAGGCTACAAGTCTATCAGTAAGACGCCCAGATAACGGGATTGCTTGTAGCCAGAATACCTCTCTATATGAACTACTTGATCAATCAAGTCATTAACCTAGTCAGATTCAGTATGGATCCCCGACCGTGGTAACCAGGGACACATATCATAGACATGATACGAAACTCGACTGGTAGCTTACACAAGCACATTCAATACAATCACCCACGGTGTCATGTCCAGTTAGCGGTCGCAACAGCGTTCATGAGTTATCTGTCAAGATTACTTGTCAGGGTTGCACCACAACGGGTCACCATCATGTTACGTTACTTGTCATGTTCTTGTCTGGACTGCTCCACGACGGGCCATTGTCATCTTGCGTTACTTTTACTTGTACTTGTTACTTGTTAGAAGCGCGCCACGACGGGCCGCCATCATGGTTCATTACATTTCAATCATCATTTCATATTCACATATCATGGTTATGATCTTATCATCATGTAAGCAGAAAGACATATCCTGAGTGCACCCTAACGGGCCACCGATATAAAAATGCCAAATCATTGTGTGCCCCAAGGCTATGCGCCGACGGGGTTTTGTACGCCTACCTGAAGGCCACATACATTCCAAATCGTGCCAAGGCTAGCTCGAGTCGTGCCTTGTCGAATTCATGTCAAAAAGGCGTAAGGATATAAATAGGAGATTCCATGCGCCTAATGAGGGGGATTAAAATAGGGAAATTAGGGTGCCATGGCTAGGTTGGGCCAGGCAAAATATGCTAGGCCATTGGCTAGACTGCGCCAGGGACACAGGCCAGGTTGCGTCCACTGGGTCTGGCGCTGCGAAGCGCGCAGGTTGGCCAGTTGCGCCGGGCTAGGGATTGCGCCAGGACAAGATGCGCCAGGGCAAGATGAGTCCAACTGGTTCTGGCGCTAAGAAGCGCGCAGGTTGGCCAGTTGCGCCGGACAAGATGAGCCCAAATGGTTCTGGCGCTAAGAAGCGCGCAGGTTGGCCATTTGCGCCGGGCACTATAAAGTGCGCAGGACGACGAGATGCGCCGGGCACTAAATAGGGCACCGAACGACAAGGTGCTCTGGCTGCTACAGGGCCTTCTTCTCCACCAAGGCTGAGAGCCATGGCCAAGAAGAACCCAAGAACTTCCAAAGTCCATAAAACTCTCATTTCCAAGCCAAAATGGGACTTCCGTAGGTCTAAGTGGGGTAGAACGAAATTCTCTACAACAAGGAACCATCAAAACTTGAAAATAAAGAAGTTTGGTAGATCAAAACCACCAAAATCTGAAAAAGACTAATTCCTAGATCTACAAAAATCAAAGCTTCAAAATGGAAAATGACAAGTTCTAATGTGTCTTAGAAACATGAGAAGAAGCTAATAGAACAACAAAAATGGGTTCTCTTATGGAAGCAAGTTGTACTTTCCTATGGAGGAGGAGAGGTTTTAATAGAAAAGGAAGAGGAGTTATGGAGAATAATGAGGAGAGAGAAAAAGTAGGTGGGTTTATAAAGGGGGATGGTGGTAGGTAGGGGGTTTCTTCATGATGAACCAACAAAAATAAACCAAGCCAACTCCAAAATGAACCAAGTTAAACCATGACATGCCATGATGAACCTAAACAAGATTAAACCAAAATTAGCTAGCCAGCCAGGAAAATAAAATACATGTCAGGATTCCGTATACGCATACTGAAAATACGTAGAACAAAAAACGGGGGTGACAGAAATTGTCGAACATGAATATGTTGATGTAATTTAAAAAAATTGTAGAAATGAATAATTGGACATGGATACGGTCCATGACACAATATGATAATAATTATTGGCTATCGTGATGGAGACGATTAGATGTTTATTGGGTTGTAGAGAAAAACAAAGGGAAGACTCCCTATATATAGGAGATGGGGATTCCTAAATAAGTATGGAATGAATCTTTCCACAAATTAAATTAGATATATATCGAATCCAATAAATTCTAGATTAATCAAAATTAATCCATAATGATTTAAAAATAATACTAGATATTATTAATAATATTTAAAATATATTTAACCGAATCTAAATTTAATACTTTGTAACAATAATACTTTAAAATAATACTCAATATTATCAAATAATTTTTAAAACATATTTTGTAAATTTAAATTGTAAAATCAAATAATTCTGGAAGTATATTTTATTGATATAAGATCTTGTTTAAAATAAGCTAGCAAATATTTTTTCCATTCAAAAATAAATAAAATTACTTTTTCAAGCATAGTATATTTTTCAACACAAAGTATATACATAATAAATAAAATTTAAAATTTATAAAAAATGGGGGTTACATATCTACCCTCCTTAAAAAAAATTCGTCCTCGAAATTTCAAATGATACAAGTAGGGACGACTAAAAATATAATCAAAAGATGATACAATTAATGATCAAATGGTCAGCGAATATAATCAAAATCTATGAAAAATTTGAATTGGCACGATCAAAATATAATCAAAATAGTCTAGTACTGATCAAAACCTTTTATAAATGATCAAATCGAAGTGGTTTCAGCACGATCCGTTACTTAACCTAAATTATTTAGATACGATAATAGATTCAAAATTATTATGATTATGAATCTAATGGAATAGAATCAAAATATAGTAATTTGTTCTAAATGATTACTAGGAAGAAAGTAAATTGGTTCTAAATGATTACTAGGAAGAAACTAAATGACGATTATCGAATAGGAAAGATAAGAAAAAAAGGAAGAACTACCAGTTTTTGGAGAAGACGGTAATAAGAAATAAGGCATCAAATCAATTTGGAAAGTTAATAGTCATATTGCAATAAAAGATATAGCCTCTAGAGTATCCGAAAATCATAAGTATAACGAAGTCATTTTATCGAAAATTCTTGCCTCGCCAGTGTACATCGAGCTGCAGTAAACTATTGGTTTTATGACTCAAATAAGGATACGGTATCGAATACTCTATCAACTCTATCAAATATTAACATAAAGACAACTAGGACATAATTTTAATAAGGCATCAAATCAATTAGGGTTCATGCCTCGCCAGTACGCTACTGGCTGCAGTGAACCCTCAGTTCTGATAATTCAGATAAATAGCTGTAGTGTGCATCTGCTTTGCCATTGTAATCACCAAATATTCTTCCAACTATATCCCTAAGAATTCAAAGGAGCTTCTAGAAATTCAACAAGTTGATCATGATAGAAAAATGTAAGTATATATCCTTGAATAACCATTAAGTTTTAAAAATCATATGATTGATTAGCAACAAAATGATTGAAGACAAGAGAAATATAAATTTTTATTTCTCTAATATTCAAGGATTGAGAAAAAACTTATATTTCTCTAATATTTGGAGAAGACGGTAATAAGAAATAAGGGCATCAAATCAATTTGGAAAGTTAATAGTCATATGGCAATAAAAGATATAGCCTCTAGAGTATCCAAAAATCATAAGTATAACGAAGTCATTTTATCGAAAATTCTTGCCTCGCCAGTATACATCTAGCTACAGTAAACTATTGGTTTCATGACTCAAATAAGGATACGGTATCGAATACTCTATCAACTCTATCAAATATTAACATAAAGACAACTAGGACATAATTTTAATAAGGCATCAAATCAATTAGGGTTCATGCCTCGCCAGTATGCTACTGGCAGCAGTGAACCCTCAGTTCCGATAATTCAGCTAAATAGCTGTAGTGCACATCTGCTTTGCCATTGTAATCACCAAATATTCTTTCAACTGTATCCCTAAGAATTCAAAGGAGCTTCTAGAAATTCAACAAGTTGATCATGATAGAAAATTGTAAGTATATATCCTTGAATAACAATATAAGTTTTAAAAATCATATGATTGATTAGCAAAACAATGATTGAAGACAAGAGAAATATAAAATTTTATTTCTCTAATATTCAAGGATTGAGAAAAAACTTATATTCCTTGAATTTCATTAAAACTCATTCAGAACTAATATATGGATAATTAAATCAGGTTAGGCTCAAAACTCAATGGATGGAAATAGAATACCAATCTATGTAACCCTTCACTAAGATTCGAATATACTCAACTAAATTTTTTAGGAAATCGTTTCAAAATTTGACGGAAAACTAAGTTGTAATAAGCAAACAGAACAGTTCGAATGTCCACTTTGGAAGACTGTTTTTGGTCAAAATACTAGGTTTTCTAGAAAACTAATTAGACAGAGTTCAAGACAACAAGATCGTGCGCAAACTAGCCCACAACTTTGTGCATAGGACGGTGTTATTTTTCTGTTCCTGTATGCCAAGTTTGGTCCGATTTTGAGAAGGTCGACCGAAACACTATTTTGGCGGGCCCGCGACCTAATCTAGCGGACGAATTTGTGTATGGCCCATCAAAATCTAACTTTGGACATACGGTTGGATTTATATCGTCAAATCGGACCCATAAACATATAGTTTGATGACTTTAGAGATCGTAGGTACTGGCACACTTTTCGGTACAAAGCAGGTTTAACGGCGGATATCATTTTGACCCGAAATTATAATTTTGCTCCTGTGTCCAGAATTGGGATTTTGGGTAGGCGTTTTTAGGTATTTCTTTTATACCAAAAATGTTCATGATATTTATTTCAGCATCCGAGGGTGTTTGCTTGATTTGACCTTTTATTGCTTCATTGATCTGACGATTTGAGCTACCAGATACTGTCGCTTTGCACACAGCGTCAGACAATTATACCTTGCCTTTCCTTATAGTTTATTTATATGCTTATTTATTTCCTTTTGATACATGTCATTTTCTAATTCTTTGGTTAATTGTTGATATAAGTTTTTTTATATTATGCATACTAGATTATTTGTCTAGTTCACATATCGTCTAGGTTCACGGTTGGCATTATAGTTCATATTGGATATGTACTCACATGTATCTTGACTGAGTCATACCGTGTCATAGGATGAGTAAGTTATAACTGCACGGCTACTTTTGTTTTCGACTTTTTTCAACCTACGAGTCCACACTAGGAACGAGGGTTGATTACTTGAAGCTAACCTGCGAGTCCACAATAGGGGCAAGGGTTTACTCCTTGAAGCTAACTTGCGAGTCAAAAATGTAGGAACAATGGCACCTCTAGTGGGGGGTGAATAGAGTGTAGTGGAGAATATTTAGCAATTAAAAAATTAACTCTAAGCCGGTGAAGAAATATATATATAAAATGATTGCAAGTTAGTCAGTAAAAAACAAGGCGAGAAAGCAATACGCAGAGACAACAGATTTATACTGGTTTCCCTCTGTGAGGAATAGTCCAGTCTCGAATCTCGACCCGATGTTTGAATCTACTATTTTGTAGAGATTACACCACGTATTTTGCACCGAAGAACACGCCAACTTCACCACCGTTATCCGAAGCCCACGAAAAAACTTCAACACCTTTCTGAAGAAAGCTTTTATATGCCAAGCTTGTACAACTCGAAAACTCCTACTCGTAAACCACCGGCACTTAAAAGAATTAGTTGACTTGAAGATTTGAAGATTAAAGCTTTGGAAAAGAATAGGAAGCTTAGAAATGATTAGAGAAAATAAATATTGAATGTTTAGAAATGAAAAATTCTTCTCTATTTATAGGTTTTTGTAGGATAGAGTTCGGGCAGAACTCGGTACCCTAACATTCAAAAATTTAAACGTTGGAGATCCATAAGAATAGGTAAAGCTTTTGACCAAGAGTGATTTGGTCTAACCGAGTTCTGGCAGAAATTTGGCCGAGTTCTTTTAGCCTAGTTCCAGGGTAGTTTTAGTTTAAAAAATGGTTTGGTTTAGGAATTGGTTTAGAAATAAATTTGGTTTGGTTTAGGATAGAATCAAGATGGGTTTGGTTTAGGATAGAATCAAGGATAGACTTCTAATTGCCAGTGATCCAGATTCACAGATATTCTAGACTCAATAAATAGAAAAATATAGAATAAATATAAAATCTCAGAGACGACGCAATCTGCATTCTTCGTTTCTTTTTATATCGAGATCGAAGTTTAAGACACTTATCAAAACCGGTTTGATTATGGCTAAATGTGCCCACAATCTCCCCTATTTGATAATTTGACAAAACTTATCATTGATACTTAAAGAATGGTTCAGCTTGAAGTAGATGTAGACTTGATGAGTACGGAAGATACGGCAGTAGCATTTTGTCCGTCAAATAGTTTGTACAATACAATGTTCAATGCTCCTCCGTAGTGTACGATCAAGTCTTATTACTCCCCCGTAATAAAATATTCTGCTGAAACTATATCTGTAGAGTCTTAAACCAATATTCTTTCAAACCAAATTAGTAATACAGTGAATAAGCATCAGAAATATCAATGAAAATATCAATAAAATATCAATCTATTATCAATCTTATCAATTATCAATCTTACTCCCCCGTTTTGTTATAATAGAAAAATGGTATAGCAATAATATGAAACCACAAAAGATGACATGCATGGAATAATGGAAATACTAGCATAAACTGAAAAGAGTTTTGCATACATCACAAAAAAATAAAAAAGTCATAACTGATAATGCTTGAAAGAAGCATTTATCACTAATACATGCATAAAGTCAAAACATAACAAAAAGTCACTGAACTATCATGAGGAAAAACATATCCTCAACTATCATCCTCATCATCATCAGCAGCTGCAGCACCAGCAGTACTAGAAGGACTGGTCTCAGCAGATCGGCTGGGGTCATATCGAGCGGCAGTAGGATCAAAGTAACGCTGCGTTTCATGGTCATCAATGCGATAGCCAAGCTTGGATGGATCACGAACCATAGGAATGGGGCCACTAGGGTTGTGACCAAGGCTATATGATAAATCATGAACCATGTTCGAGATGGCCTGGAGCTGAAGGGCAGTACAGAAATCCATAGCTTGGAACTGATCCAGCATGAGAGTCTGAAGGGACTCAAGAGTAACACCGGCAGGAGGATGAGTAGCCTGGGAGTCAGTGGAAGTGTGAGCAACTGTAGGAGGTAAAACCTGTACAGACTGCGCTAGGCGATGATGCTCATAAAGATAGGCAGAAGCAGCATCCTCAGCACAGTCCTAAAGACTAACATCAAAATAATGAAATATGATAGGAAGATACATCGCGTATAGAAGGCGTCGCGAGGAATTCTTGCGACAATGATCCATAGCAGAGATGATAGTCTTGGGTAGATTGAAGGGAACATAGAAGTGAACATGATAAATTGTCGAGAGTTCCATGTAAGAAATCCCATCTATTGCAGTATTCTTAGGAAGGACAGTGGAGAACACCATGCGATGAAGATCATAGAAGTAGTTATTCTTATGTCTAGGACGAAGTGTCACGACCCGCACCCGCTTTTCGGATACGAAGCGTGTCCAAGTCCAGCTACGCATCGAGCGGACTCCAGCCCATCTCGAATACATAAATGCTGTCAAGGCTATGGTTTACTGCCAAATCATGGCAATGCAATCTATATCTCAATCCACAATAAGAATATGAAATATGAATGAACACTATGGGTCGTGGTCTGCAGCCCACTAGCATAAATGTTCGATAAGACTCTAAGGAATATAACAAGAGTCTACAACTGAAACAAGGAACATGATATCTCATGTTAAGGAATGAAAAGTACGAGCCGATAATAAACTCAATAACAATACCTGAATCCTGTAATGTATCATCATGTCTGCCATCCAGAACTACTAGCTAACTCCATGCAACCGCTAAACCTGAAGAAATCATCAGGTCCTCAGAGGACATAGCAAGATACATAATATACATGCCTATCTAACAGTTTTATCATGCGCAAGAAAATAAACAAGAAAGAACAAGGACAAGACAAATGACTACGAACACAAACACGAACACGAATACGAACACGAATACGAACACTAGAACAACTACGTATAAATGAACTGTCGGATGAACGATAATCACAAGATCAAAGGAAGAAACCAAACCCTCATCCCGAGTGTGGACTCACGGTTTTGAACTAAACACTAACCCTCGTCCCAAGTGTGGACTCTCTGGTTAGTACTAACCCTCGTCCCGAGTGTGGACTCTCTGGTTAGTTCACGGTAAGGCACCCTCGTCCCGAGCTGGTGCAAATACTACATCCTCGTCCCGTGTGTGGACTCTCTGATGTAAACACCCTCGTCCCGAGCGTGGACTCTCTGGTGCAAGTCAAGTCAAGTCAAGTCTACACCATCGTCCCGAGCGTGGACTCTCTGGTACAAATAATCGACATCCTAGTCCCTAGCGTGGACTCACGGATGTAAACAGATCAAGGAAAACACCCTCGTCCCGAGTGTGGACTCTCTGGTACCAAGGACACAATGTCAAGGATTTATCAGTTCGCTTACACGTACTCGTTCTATGACACGACTCAAGCAAGGTACTGACGAGAACTCCAAATGTGAAACACAAGGCCAAAACATGAACATGGCTATAAACAATAAAAACAACCCCACAGAAAATAACACGAAAAGCACTTGTCCATAAACAATCAAATAACTGAAAAACGAAAGAAAATGCATGTAAGTAAAACTGTAGAGGAAGACAAGGTATACTTGCCTGGCTCCAGATGTTGCAAAGGTGACATAGTAGGTCCAACGCCCAAGTCCGAAGAGCCAAAAAGGACCTGGGAATAATTTTAACTAATTAACTATTCATGTATAAAAGAAGAAGGGTTATTAATCTTATTTATCAAATAACTCTAACTGCTAAGCTAACTTGTTATATTACTTTTATAAAGGTTAATTAAATTGATTGCTCATTAGGAGTCTACTTAACCCTCATTAGGCTACTCTCGTGTCCACGGAGGAATGCAAAAGTGAGCTCACATCTCCAATATGCAGTTTGCTAAGTCATGATGCACACTAGGCCACACATAAACTTTATTAGCTATTCACCCAATTAATTATCCTTAGATGTATATATTAATTCAATGCATAGTAATTCTCCCTATCCTTCTCTTCATAAATTTCATTTATTCTCCACATATTTTCCATAATTTACAACCCACACAATTTTTCATATATTCATATACACAACAACCCACATGTTTATTTAATCCTGGTAATAAAAGGAGGGACCCATATATAAAACACTCTTCTATTGTCCAGATCACATTAGCTAATCCCTATTATGCATTGTAGCCATACACACTCCAATATGCACACAAAATTATTCTCCTAAGAGCTCACAATATATAACAACTATCCTCCATTCCTTCCATTACACTGCCTATATGCTGCCACATCGGTTGGCCTCATTCCTCCGCATCATGCACATACACCCATTGATTCATACATCTTTACTTATCATTCCCAAGCCTTCCCAAACTTTAGCAGTTTTATTAACGCTACACCTCCATTGCTTCTCCCTCTAAACCTTACATTAAAAGACACCTATGTGCGTATGTCTTCCATTAATTCATCGTCGAGAGCAACACAGCACAACAAGTGTAAGAGCATCATGTTGTTCACCTCCTTAAGGTTTGTCTTGATGTTCCAAATGTGCTCTTGATGCCTATAGCAACCACTGTGCAGTAACATGGCATTTCGTTCATCTAGGAGATCAAGAAATAATTTATAGACAAAAAAAAACCTCAATACTCATATTGGCATATTCTGGGAATGCTGTAGTCCCATTATCTGGTACAGAAGGCCTAGGTGATGATCCTTCGCTGTGACTCCAGGGCTCACGACAGCGCTATGTACAAGGAACTTGTCCTTGCATTGCATGTCAGGAGGCATCTCCCGCTGAGCTTGCATTGTAACTATGACGTCGCATGTGGATCGAGGCAAGACGATGCCGGTGTTGGGCCTGACGCAATACTTCTTCGGGCTCGTTGGATGCGGACGTCGGAGGGGAAACGTCGGCGGGAAGGATCAAGACGCACTCGCCACGAACATAGTTGCGGTACGACGACGAGAAGGATGTGCAGCGGTAGTGCAGCTCTCGCACGGCAGGCTCGGGACTACTACAGACTGAAACAGCGTGTATGTTAGCAGTGGCTCATCGACTTGGACATGTCGATTACAATGAGAAGGAGTAAGAAGCAGTGGCCAAATAGAGGGGCGGCTAGGGTTTTATGGGAGAGCAGAGATGGGGGATGTTGAATATATAGGAGGAGGAAAGAACGGTCGGCATGGGCTGGGTTTGTGTTTCTAGCAGAGAGGATCGGGCTTGTTTGCTCGGATTGGGGTGATTGACTCGGCCATCATGGTTGGGCCCTGTGCGTGGGCTTGGTATTGCTGCTTCGTTATTTAGCACATAACTAGATTTCAGTTATCATGAACAGGAGCTATAAATGAGTAATATTCTATATACAGTGTAGTCCTAATTATCAAATTCGTCACGAACAAAACCATATAATGAGGACAAGGCTGTGGTCATGGGTAAGGTTGTACGTGTGTGTCATTTATACAGACATTGAAGTTCTGGGAAGCCTATAAAAGATTAACAATCACCTAATATGCAAGCATCTAATGAATCAATGGTCTCACATTGCTAGCCTTTTGTGTTTTCAGTACCTTCAGGATTCAGAAAAAGTATGTCTTGATTAGATAAGGTCAAAGTTGGAATCAATAACAAGTGCTCATCATGAAACCTTCAGAGAGAGATCGAATTGTCAATCATCAAATTGATAACTTAGCAAAGCTTACAAGATGAACCTTAGAGTCATGCTTCCATCATAGTATCATCGTCATCAAACGGCAACCATATTCAAACATACCACCAATACCAGCAAATAATCATGAGTTTTAAGACCCAACTACCAAATTTAATTTGCAGCATGGAATTTCATTCTCGCTTGAATTAGTCCAGACACTAGACATTCTTTGAGAACTTAGAATAAGGAGTTTGAACAAAGAATGGAGAGCCAAAATTAATGTATAGAAGTTCTCAAAGAGCCTCCACCTGTACAGGAATTTAGTCAATATTCCCAATTCCTTTAGTTAGATCCAATGACAGAGTATGCAGCATTCAAATTGCAACCCCAAATCTATCATGTTCCATGTGCAGTTTTGCACAACAAAGCAATGCAAGACCAGAATCAAAAATCCTTATAGGAATACTATGTGGTTTGGCATATGTGAAAGTGTGGTCATAGTAGTAGTTAAAATCACCACAAAATAATAATAATAAAAAATATATTTCAAAAATTCTGGGAAGGGAAGCTACACGAAGAGTGCCATGGGGTCGAGGATTCGGCTCACAAAGCGAATCACGGAAGGAATAAAAGTTGTTCCCTTGGGAAAATCAACAGATGTAATCTCTACAAGTGCTTCCCCGTCATTGGGTACGTGGAGAGTGATCGCGAGATCATCGGCATCGAACTCAATGTCGACTCCACCAACTTTAGATTTTACCGTGCCTTTTGTGACCGAGAAATTACAATAAAACATACGAATGGCGTTGGTATAAACGAGAAAAGTAAATTGAACTAAATCTAGCAAATGATGATATGCGAATACATTAGAGTGATCAAAAAATAGTGTGAAGTTGGTAGGAGCACCCGGACAGATGTTTCTCTTATAAAAATCTGTGAACCAAGAGTCCGAAGCTTCTTGGGACACAAAAATAAATTCATCATAGAAATCTTCATCGGGTCTCGAAGGAATGTAAAGAGAAAAGGAGGCTGCCTCATGAGTTGAGGACGAACCTTCATCAACCCTCCTCTTCTTTTGAGAAGAAATAGGTTGCTTGGAAGCCATATAAAAAAATAGCACGAAGTAAAAAGAGAGATATACCAAAATTGATGGTGAACAGTGGAAGAGAACCTCGAGAGAGCTCCGAATCCAAAGTTTGAAAGTTTGAAGAGCTTAGATGAGGGGGAACAAAGATATTAGTGTTAGGGTTTTCGGTAGGGTTTGGTGGTACTTGAGGAAGAAGATGATGATGACGAGATTTTAAGGAGAAGAGGGGTCAGCTGTCCAGCTTATGTTCGAAATCCCTTAGACCGAGTTCGGTCCAATTTTGGCCAGAACTCTGACCGAGTTCGGTCACTAGAGTTTCAAGGCAGAGTTGGAAAAAGTGTGATAGTTTTTAACATAAATACGAAAATAATTTAGAAATAACTGTGTTGAAGAAAATAATTTAATATTTATTAATTAATTACCATAAATTGCTATAGCTACTTTGGGTTAGCTATAGGGGCCGGATCCCAGCTAGCGGTAGTCCGAAGACTAGTACACCGTGTCGCTGCAGGTTATTTACACCTGTGTGACAGAAGGGCCATTTCGGCTTATAACCAAAATAAATTTAGCAAATTCTTGCTCATTAAATAATAATATTATATTATATTATCTCAACATCCAGAATTTCTAATTCTTTTCGTATAAAGTTAAAATAATCTTCAGCCAAAGGCTTTATGAAGATGTCAGCTAGTTAATGTTCAGTATCAACAAATTCTAGAACAATATCACCTTGCAAAACATGGTCTCTCAAAAAGTGATGTATAATTTCTGTGTTTAGTGTGTGAATGACATATAGGATTCTTAGTGAGATTTATAGAGCTAGTATTATCACAGTAAATGGGAATATGTTGAAAGGATAATTGACAGTCTTCTAGAGTTTGTTTCATCCACAAAATTTGTGCACAACAACGTCGTGCAGCTATAGACTCAGCTTCAGTAGTTGATAATGCAACTGAATTTTGTTTCTTAGAAAACTAGGAGACTAAGGACTTTCCTAGAAAAGGCCATGTACCGCTGGTACTTTTACGATCGACTTTGCATCCAGCAAAATCTGTGTCCGAGTAACCTATCAGGTCAAACGAATCAAATTTGGGATTCCAAAGACCGGTTGTCAAAGTTCCTTTAAGGTATCGCAAGATACGCTTAACAGCACTTACATGTGATTCTTGAGGACAAGCCTGATATCTAGCACATAAACATACAACAAACATAATGTCTGGACGACTAGCAGTTAAGTATAGTAAAGTACCAATCATACCTCTGTACTTACGTATGTCGGCTGGTGTACCACTTTCATCTATATCAAGCATTATAGACGTTGCCATCAGAGTGCTAATAGGTTTGACGTTTTCTATATTGAATTTCTTTAGCAAGTTTTTTGTATATTTGGCTTGATTAATGAATATCCCTTGTGAACTCTGCTTAATATGCAGTCCAAGAAAGAATGTTAATTCTCCTATCATGCTCATTTCGAATTCACTCTACATATACATAGCAAACTCGTTACATAGCATCTCATTATTAGCTCCAAAGATTATGTCATCTATATATATTTGCACTAATAAAATCTTTTTATCCACAGATTTTATAAACAAAGTTGAATCAACCCTCCCTTTTGAAAAACTGTGTTCAAGTAGGAAAGTACTAAGGCGCTCATACCATGCACGAGGTGCTTGTTTGAGACCGTAGAGAGCTTTTCGAAGCTTGAATATGTGATCAGGAAATTTTAAATCTTTAAAGCCTGGAGGTTGTATTAAAAAAACTTCTTCTTTTATAAAACCATTTTAAAACGTACTTTTAACATCCATCTGGAAAAGTTTGAAACCATGAAAACTTACAACGGCACGAAGCATACGAATGATCTCTAATCTAGCAACTGGAGCATATGTCTTATCATAGTCAATACCTTCTTCTTGATTATAGCCTTGAGCTACTAGACGTGCTTTGTTGCGTGTGATTGAGCCATTCTCATCTAACTTATTTTGGAACACCCATTTAGTACCAATGATCGGATGATCAATAGGTCGGGAAACAAGTTTCCAAACTTGATTCTTTTCAAACTGGTTAAGTTCCTCTTGCATAGCAGAAATCCAAAATTTATTAGAAAACGCTTCTAAAATATTTTTAGGTTCAATTTTGGAAATAAATGCAACATTTGCTATTACTAATTGTCTTGAGCTGGAACGAGTGCTTACGCCTTTTGACACATCACCAATTACCAGGTCTTCGGGATGGTCTGGTGTAAATCGCATACGTTTCGGCAAACTTTTCAGATAAGACATGGAGGTATCTTCTGTTGTGGGAGTTTCTTCTTTATTGTCACTGTCGTATTGTCTTTTGACATTTAGCTCATCGAACTTGACGTTGATTGATTCTTCAACAGTAAGCGATTTCTTATTGAATAATCTGTATCTTTTACTTTTCGTCGCATATCCCATGAAAATTCCTTCATCAGCTTTTTTATCAATTTTTCCAAGTTGTCTTTCGTATTTAGAATGTAACATCTGCATCCAAATACCTTGACATAGCTGATATTAGGAGTTCTATTAAACCATAATTCATATGGAGTCTTTTTAGAGATCGGTCTAATAAGAACTCTATTCAATACATGGCATGCTGTATAGACAGCTTCTGCCCAAAAATACTTAGGAAGATTATACTGATTAAGCATAACTCTGGCCATATCACCGAGAGTTTTGTTCTTCCTTTCTATAACTCCATTATGCTGAGGAGTTCTGGGGCAAGAGCATTCATGAGATAATCCATTTGAATTATAGTAAGACTTGAATTCATGGTTATCGAATTCTTCTCCATGACTACTTCAAATATGAGTAATCATGAATCCTTTCTCATTTTGTACCTTCTTACAGAAAGATACAAACTCAGAAAAGGCCTCATTCTTATTTGCAAGAAAATAAACCCAAGTATATCGTGAATAGTCATCAATTATCACGTAAGCATAAAGTCTTTCGCCAAGGCTGACGACTCTACTTGGTCCAAACAAGTCCATATGAATTAATTACAGAGGTCTAGAGGTACTTACAACATTGATTGATT
This sequence comes from Iris pallida, assembly GCA_029216955.1. NCBI lineage: Eukaryota > Viridiplantae > Streptophyta > Magnoliopsida > Asparagales > Iridaceae > Iris > Iris pallida. The sequence continues at coordinate 211,979 of JANAVB010009597.1, forward strand.
TGAAAGATGATCTAGATGCCTTATTTTTTTCACAATCAGCACAGATCATATCTTTCTTGAAAGTTATTTCAGGTAAGCCTCTTACCAGTTTCTTGGTGGACAATCTTGCAATCGTGTCCATGTTTACATGACCAAGACGCATATGCCAAATCCAACTTTCGTCTTGTGTTGCAAACAGACACTTTCCTGTATCGTTAGTATTTTCTGACAAATATAAAACATATATGTTGTCCTCTATTATTCTCTCAAATAAAATTATTCCAGAGGTTTTATCATAGACAACATTTATTTCTAATAAAATTTATTCCATAACCATAATCAGCTAATTGACTATACTCAACAAATTTTTTTTCAAATATGTTACTAAGCAAACATTTTTAATAATAGGAGAGGGAGAGATACCTATGTCACCAATGCCAATGATATTACCTTTAAGATTGTTTTCAAAGGAGACATAACCTTCTTTCTTCATCGACAGAGTTGCAAACAATTTTTTGTCACCTGTCATATGCCTGGAGCAACCACTATCGAGTATCCATTTGCTTTTAGTGGATTGAGGAGGGTCCACCTACAACACAAGTTGAAGATGTAACATTTTGTACCCACTTTCTTGAGGGTCCTGATGCGTTAGCTCTTGGAACCCATTTATACACAATTATATCTACTAGCTTTCTAATCATACACTGTGGTGATATATGTCCTTTTAATCTACAATAATGACATGTAGCAGAAGTGTTGGTGCTAGGTTTTGTTTGAAAATCATGCATATGAGGTTTTAAAACATTTTATGCATTCTTGGTGTGTGAAAACATATACATATAAGTATGATTTCTAACATTACCAGTCGTGTTGTTATTGTGGTGTTTGTGTTTAGCCTTCTGACTAGTGTTAATCTGAGCAGTTGGTCTAACGACTTGTTTGCCCAGTTTAATCTCTAACTTTTTAGAGTTGTCATTGGCTTCATTTAATTGGTTCGTGAGTGCATCTATTCTTTGAATAGCAATGTTATACTTCTTTTTCTTTAGTTCATAGAGATCGTTAAGTTTTGCATTTTCTTGATTCGCTTTTTCAAGCTTTTCAATGGAATCATGCAAACTTAGCTTTAAAGAAGTAATCTCATTTTGTGTCAATAGGAGTATCCTTGATATCTTCTAAGATGCTAGATTGCTTTAAAAATTCAAACTGTACAAATTTCAGCTCTTTCTTAGCACTTTTGTACATGTCTATCATTTTCTTCTGATCGGCCAATAGATCAGAGAAAGCCTCACATAATTCATCAAAAAAAATTCTTCATAGAGAGGGTTATTTGTTACATTAGCATCTGTAGCCATGAAGCATAGGTTTGATGAGCTCCGAGAGTTGTCTTCTTCTTCAGAGTCACTGGCCTCGCTTTCACACCAGATACTAGTGTTTGTATAGTTTTTGGTTGTTGACCTTCTCCTGCTTGTCTAATCATGTATGCTTGTTTGATCGTGTCTGCTTTCTTTTCTTATAACAGGGCAATCCTTCTATATGTGACATATTCTTTTGCAGCTGAAACAGATCGGTTCTTCGTCATCTTTGAAGTCCTTCTTGTTCTTGTTTTACTTTTTGCGACTGAGGAATCTTCTGAAGTTTCTTGTTATTAGGGCCATTTGCTCGTTGTCCTAGTCGTTTGATTCACTCTCATCATCAAAGATTGTTTTGTGATTTGCCTTGAATGCCATTATCTTCTCTTTCGGTGGTTGATCTTCGAAATCCTGAAGGTCCAATTCATGTGTCATGAGCTTTCCAATCAGAGTTTCAAGACTCATTGTCGAGAGATAATTTCCTTCTATAATGGCTGTTGCTTTTGGATTCCAGCTTTTTGGTAGTCCACGAAGAATCTTCCGAATCTTTTCATGATCGCTGTAATCTTTGCCAAGGGAAGCTAGAGGATTAACAATATCTAAAAATCTAGTAAATATAACAGTAATAGTCTCATTAGGCTTCATTTTGAATGCCTCATATTCTTGTGTAAGTAGTAAGATTTTGGATTCCTTCATTTGTGAAGTACCTTCATGAGTAACCTCAAGAAGTTTTTAAACCTCGTTGGACGTGGCACATGTAGAGACTCTATTGAACTCAGTTTTATCAATAGCACAGAATAAAGTATTGATGGCTTTTGCATCAAGACTAGCTTGTTTCTTTTTATTGTCGGTGTATCTATCAAATGGTTTGTCAACTAGAAAACCATCTATCGTAATAGGTAGAGGTTTCCTATAACCATTGACGACAATCGACCATAAATCGAAATCAAGTGACTTAAGGAAAAAGCTCATCCGTATCTTCCTGTACGTGTAATTTGTGCCATCAAATAAAGGTGGCCTATTGCTTGACTGACCTTCACCGTTGCTTGGAAATAGGGATGCCATATCTCAAGGAGTGTTAATTCCGTCGAGAGAAACCCGCTCTGATACCAATTGTAGGAACAATGGCACCTCTAGAGGGGGTGAATAGAGTGCAGCGGAGAATATTTAGCAATTAAAAAATTAACTCTAAGTAGGTGATGCAATATATATATAAAATGATTGCAAGTTAGTCAGTAAAAATAGGACGAGAAAGCAATACGCAGAGACAACAAATTTATACTGGTTGCCCTTTGTGAGGACTAGTCCAGTCTCGAGTCTCGATTCGATGTTTGAATCCACTATTTTGAATAGAGATTACACCACGTATTTTGTACCGAAGAACACGCCAACTTCACCACCGTCGTGTTTTTATCCAAAGCCCACGAACAAACTTCAACACATTTCTGAAGAAAGCTTTTATACGCCAAGCTTATACAACTCAAAAACTCCTACTCGAAAACCACCGGCACTTAGAAGAATTGAGATGACTTGGAGATTTGAAGATTAAAGCTTTGCGAATAGAATATGAAGCTTAGAAATGAATAGATAAGATGAAGATTGAATGTTTAGAAATAAAAAGTTCTTCTCTATTTATAGGTTTTTGTAGGACAGAGTTCGGACAGAACTCGGTACCCTAACGTTCAAAATTTTAAACGTTGGAGATCCACAAGAATAGATAAAGCTTGACCAGGAGTGATTTGGTCTAACCGAGTTCGGTCCGAGTTCGGACAGAACTCTGGCCGAGTTCGGTTAGCCTAGTTCCAGGGCAATTTTGTTTTAAGAAATGGTTTGGTTTAGGAATTGGTTTAGAAATAGATTTGGTTTGGTCTAGGATAGAATCAAGATGGGTTTGGTTTAGGATAGAATCAAGAATAGACTTTTAATTGCTAGTAATCCCGATTCACAGATATTCTAGACTCAATAAATAAAAAAAATACAAAATAAATATAAAATCTCAGAGATGATGCAATTTTCGTTCTTCGTTTCTTTTTATATCGAGATCGAAGTTAAAGACACTTATCGAAATCGGTTTGACTATGGCTAAATGTGCCAACACACACTAGAGGCGAGGGTTAGTTATTTGTTCAAACCTGCGAGTCCACACTAGGGGCGAGGGTTTGATTATCCGTTTGATTTCTTGTCATGTGTTCATGTTTCCTTCCAACAGTTCATTTATGCGCAGTTGTTCTCATATTCATGTTAAGTTGTTGCTTAGTCCTTTTTTGTTTATATCCTATTTTTCTTTATGCATGTTATACTGTTAGATAGGCATGTATTGATGTATCTTGCTATGTCCCTCTGAGGACCTGGTGATTTCTCTAGGTGTGTGTTTTTATGACATTTCGCCGGTGCACTAGCTCTGATTGAAAAATTAAAATAATAAGCACGACCAACCCTCGTGATTTTAATTACATCCACAGCAACAACAACATCCACGACATGTCCGTGGTTTAAACAACACAATCAAAAACATGCATTGGACCATAATAGTTGGATCTAAGATGCCTGCAAAACCGAGTTAGAATATATCTACATCTACCGACTATTACACAGCACAGGTTTTATTGGACAAAATGGACGTATCAATCAATACGTAGATCCAAAGTGGCTCTGATACCAATTGATGGAACTGGGGATTCCCAGGACCCTTCCTTTGGTGTGCGTATTGATCGATGGAAAGTTAAACAGATCTAATACGTGTTCTAACCCTTCATAGGCAGAAACTTGGGTTCACGAATTATACCTGCGGCGGAAAGGAGACAAGTAATTTCTGACAATCTCCAGTGGACGACCCCAAGATCTTCTACACGTATTCCTTCTTCGAGTTGGATGTCGTGTGGGCGATGATCTCCCAACCTTTTTCTCTCCTTGGCATCCCTTTTTTTCTTTCCTTACGTGAATCACGAATTTAGAGAAAGTTTCAGATTTCTGATTAGTAATCTGGCGGCCAGAGAATAGAGGATATATATAGGCTACGGCAGGGACCATGAGGAGAAATTAGGGTTAGGCCTCCTAATGGATCTGGATATCCCGTGTTCAGCCCGAACACAAAATCCAGGCCCATTAACAATAGCTCGGTCCACTAATGAGCTATTGTTGCACTACCTCCCTAATCCCAAATTATGTTTGTGGGCTCCTTTTATTAGATGCTCGTTTGGCTCCCCATGTTAAGATATCGTATGTCCGTCGATCAAATTAAGTTACTGACAACTATATTGATTTGACATCTTTTATCCTTAAGTAGTACCGCTCAACTTTATTTGTCATGTCGGATAATATCCACCTGCAGGGTTTACATGACAATCCTTATGAGCTCCTTAAGGGGACATCATCAACCCGATGTATCGGGACATGAATTCCATTTATAATCAACAGCCCATCATACATACAATGTTATTACCGAATTCATAGAGGTTGTTGATCCATAATTAATCTCACTCTTTTATGAGTCAAAGTAATGCACACTGCATATACATGTCCGTTATTATATCCGGATTAAAAGAACAGGAATCCATAATAAAAAAGGTGTTTGTTCTCTTATGTAGTCAGTACAAAGAGAACAACCTTAAGTGGTCCTGTTCAATACACACAAAGTGTACTAGTGTAAACCTATAGTCAAGATAGACTAATACCATATTACACTACAACCTTTCCAATAGATTGTCCAAGTCCATCTAGGTTGTGAACTATTTATATACTCCATAGGGAACTGATAATATGATCTTCTGTGTGACACCACACACCATATTATCTATAATATAGAATATCAGACATTTGAATTAACACTTGCAACAAATACAATATGTAAACATTTGCCAATATGATTCTTATTCAAAATTTAAGGAAATAAGGTTACTACAAAAGTGATGCTTTTAGTATATAACCCTAACATCACGTGCTTGAAGTTCCCCTCTAGAGGAGGGAACGTGGCCATCAAACTGGACATGGAAAAAGCCGTTACGCATCTTTCGATGCTTTCGGTTCGCGACCACGTCGCCCGGATTGGTGGGACGTACGTCGTATCGGAGGGTTTTATAATTTTGAAAACTATTTTTAAACCTATTTTTAAACCAATTTAATCTGTGAAATAATCTATGAAAAATAAAACTGAAAGAAGGTTTTTGAACATGGTTATGTTGTCTGTGAAGGTGT